>ML136683.1:0-92500 GCA_003999625.1 Oryzias javanicus
TATATACATTTTATTCAAGTAAACCCGTTTTTTTTAGTTTAAAGTTGATTAGTAATATTTCGTTTTTTTTAAAAACATTTTAAATATTCTGCATTTTCTGCAAGACAGATTTGAAAGTACAGGGAGTTACAGCAGTAGGGACCACTACTGTCAATCAAACACTGCTGCATATTCCAGCAGAAAACCTAAAAATGCATCTATTTATTAGGGGGTAAAATTTAATTTTCTCTATTGCTGAAAAATAAAAAGTAATGTGTAATTTAAACCTCAAATCAAAGAAATTTTGAGCCAAATATTGAAAAATGATCTAAATATGCAATTGAACAACTTAAAAAAAGGAAACACTTTATAATAAGATTCTTTATTAATGTGTTAATAGGTGTTAGTAAACATTTATTAACAAATAAGTCAAATAAAGATTATTAACATACTGAGTGAGATTCATTAACATCTTTGTCTGCAAAGATCTCATTAATGAACTGCTTATTTTTATATTGAGAGTTTTGAAGCGCCTCATCTAAAGTGTAACCAAAAAATAAGAAGTCTGTTTAAAATACACAATATTTGAAAACAAAAATGTGGTTAACTGTAAATCTGTTTGATGCAGAGATTACAAACAAAAAAAATGACTTTTTGGAGTTCAGATTTGTCCAAAAAGACATAAAAACAATGCGTTCATGATCATTAGATTGATATTTGGAGCCGTTCTGTATTAGTTTACCTCCGCTGCTCTGAGGGACTCATCAGCTCTCAACCACTTCCACTGGAGCAATAAAAGGAGCAAAATAAATAAATTGCAGGCTTTGTTAAGACCGTAGTTTGCCTCTTCCAATAGTCGATACGATCCGCAAAACCCTGAAGTCTGTTTCCCACCACAGCAGTGTGGAAACTATCAATAGATATCGAACAGGATAAAAGCTCTTCACGAAAGAGAGCTTTTTATTTTTTTATTAAGTCTTTTTTTAAGAAAAAAAGTAAGTAATCATAGTGCGCAGCTTGTGAATAAAGGCCGAGTCATAAATGCTCTTATAGGTGGATTTGAATTTTTTTGCGTGCAAAAAATGGGCAATAATGGACTTTTAACTGCAAATGGGACAGTAACAGTAAAGTAGGTGAGACACGGGCGAGTTCTTTATGTTTAAAAGCTGTTCTCCACTATATTTATAGAAGTCTTGGCAGCTGATATTTAGTATTTTATTTGCTCTTGAAGTAAACATATCAACATCATATTTTGCAATAATACAAAAAAGTAGACCAAAAAAAACGTTTTTTTTTTAAATGACATTCTTTGTGATATGGCGAAGAACAGAGATGTTTACTACAACTTCTTCACCACAGACCATGTCTGATTGGCCTCAGAGCAGAAAATAACCAGTTCAACTCCATCGATACTGATATGTGTCAAAATCCCAAATATCGGCCAGATACAGCGTACCTATGGAGTCCCTTCCCTGAGAAAATGGGTTCTAGTTCTGTTCTGATTTACTTCTCCTCTATTCTTTATCATTTATATTATGTAGTTCTCTGCACTTCTGTGTTGCAGTGCTAATTCAGTGTTGTAATTTTTTCCCACTTCCCTTTCATTTCAAATTCCAGGTGGATGCCCGTGTTCCTGTTCTTGTCTGTGGACTTCACCTCCACCTGTACCACAGTCCTATGTGCTGAACTTTATTCAAATAGTTGTAGAGTTAGATAAGATAATTCTTCTTCGTTCAAAGTCGAAGAATTAGAGGATTCCTCCTTTTTTCCTTTTTTTTTTTCCCGGAATCATACTTTTAATGGAGTTTTTTCTTACCGGGAAGGAGGGTCAAAGAACAGAGGTAACCGGTTTTATTTAGTCTGTTTAGATCAGTAGAGCGTCAGATTATATCTGTAGCCGGAAGAATGTAAAATAAAGATGGAGTTTAGCTAATATTTGCAATGCTAACGTTTTTGGCTAAGTTTTCTGAGAAATTTTATGCTAATTTGAAGTTTAGCTAATATTTTAGTAAAAATGCTAATGTTTTCAGCTAAAGTTTTTTTTGGATAATTTAGAATTTAGCTTTATTTTTAGCAACATGCTAACGTTTTTGACTAAGGATTTTAGGCTAGTTTGGAGTTCAGCTAGTAATTAAGCAACAAGCTAGCTTTTTGGCAGATTTGGCCTCTAATTAGTTTTTTATGCTAGTTTGGAGTTTAGCTAATATTTTAGCGATATGCTAACATTTTTAGCTAATTTCTTATCCACTGGGGGTTTAGGCTAATTTGGCGTTTAGCTTTTATTTCAGCAACATGCTAAATTTTTGGCTGATTTAATTTACAGAGAAATTTTATGCTAAATATGAAGTTCAGCTAATAATTAAGGATGGAGCTAGCTTTACGTTAAAAACCGTAAAAAAATAGTTTTTTGAGAGATGCTAGTTTCTTTTTATATCTTTTTTTTTGCTTTTGTTCGTGCCAAAAAGACATTATTCACATTTATAAAAAAAAAACAAAAAACAAAAAAAAGGTTATAAATGCAAATACAAATTTTCTTCAAGGCTAACGTAAGTCAAGACGGCTCCTTCTAGGTTTTGATCAGTAGAAAACGAGCCCAAATGGCTCTTTTACTGTTAAAGGTTGCCGACCTCTGTCCTAAACTTTAGGAAACCTTTTCAAAATGATATTTAAAAACTTTTCAGAACTATCAGTTTTTACGCCTTTAAATGTTAATAAACTGCAACTGTTTTTTTTCTCTTTGAATCAGCTGATCAGAGCCACAAAAAGGCCGTTTTTTTTTTTTCAGTGACACTCTGAAAAAAATCTTAAAAAAGGTTTGATAAAAGAGAGAAAAGAAAAAAAAAAAGGTTGAAAGTGTAAAAAGATATTTTTTTTGCGGCCGGCTCCGGCGGTGGGGGAGGGACTTAAACGCTCTCTATTTTCCGGCGCCATATTTTTTCTCTGTATCCATATTCTCTTGGGTCAGTTTAGCAATTATCTATAGTTTATATTTTATGACCGACCTTCTGGTTCTGTACAATTACTGGCATGAACCCTAAAAAGGCAATTGTCTTGTGATATTTGGCTATATAAATAAAATTGAATTAAATTCCCAAAAATTAGCCTAAAGCCCCTGGTAGATAATAAATTATCTAAAAATGTTAGCATATTGCTAAAATGTTAGCTAAACTCCAAATTAGCATAAAAAACTAATTAGAGGCCAAATCTGTCAAAAAAAAAAAAAGCTAGATTGTTGCTTAATTACTAGCTGAACTCCAAAATAGCCTAAAATTCCTCAGTAAACTAACTTAGTTAACGTTAGCATGTTGCTAAAATAGAAGCTAAATTCTAATTTATCAAAAAAAAACTTTCAACAGATAACAAATTAGCTGAAAACATTCGCATTTTACTAAAATATTAGCTAAACTTCAAATTAGCATACAATTTCTCAGATAACCTAGCCAAAAACGTTAGCATGTTGCTAAAATAGAAGCTAAAATTCTAAATTAGCCAAAAAAAACCTCCAGTAGGTAACAGATTAGCCACGTTAGTATGTTGCTAAAATAATAGCTAGTCTCCATTTTTTAATATGTACTATTATTATTGAATTCCCAGAAATTCCCGCTACCTTTACCACACATACACACAACAATGGTACGTTCCAATATCCTTCACGTCTCTTCATGTAGACTTCATGTGCTCTCCTTAAGACAACCCCAAAAACCAGCAGCCCCCGTACATGTGACCGAGCCTTTAGATTTACCTTATAATTCCGGCAAGTCGGGTTGAAAGCGTTGGTCCCGCAGGCAAACAGCGTCTCATCATTTCTGGGAACCAACACTTTGACGTAGTTGTAGCATTCATCCTACAAAATAAAAGCATCACAGGAAAACGCTAAGACACAATCAGCTTTAACTTTTTTATTGTATGAGGTTAAAAAAGTACTTTTTTTTATTTGGAATGGGGAAATAGGGAAACTACATATGAACCTTTGAAGCTGAAAGGAGATTATTTTACAGCATTCAACAACTTTCAAGTTCAAACTTACGCTGTTCTTCCCTCTAACTGTACATTTGCCAACATCTTTGGACTTCCACGTCAACTTCTGAAACACAAAATAAGAAACAAATTTATCCAGGAACTCACCGATGATTGTTGTTGATTAGAAATAGAGATACTCGAGGAGAAAAATGAGTCATACAGACCAAATTTGATTTGATTTTCAGGGATTTAGCCTGCAGATTTATCCAAAATATATATTCAGAAGCTTTAAATTCAAAGATTGAAACCACAGAAAGGAGTCGGGATTTTTAGCTTCTGCTCCCAAATTACTTGTGAAATAATGACAGATTTCCATGGCATCTCTTCCCATAAAAATACAGATAAACGCTCAGTAAAAAAACAAAATAAAAGCTTAGAGAAGCCAAAAGGTATGCAAAAAAAAATTGGTACATGTTTTTAAATGAATGGGGCAAGAAACTGATTTCCAAAATAAACTTTGAATTTAGTGCTAAATTTACAAAAAAATTAACCAGGATATCAAAGCTGATATTTCTAATTTTCTCAAAAGATATTATTTTGCGATAAAAGTTTTAATTTGGTAACTTCAAAGAGATAAATGAACTTTTTTAAAATACAACTATAGTGCTTTGCCACCTTTAAAAGTAAGTCCCGCCTCCACTACATATTATTCTGTTATAAATCTTTTCTGGTTAGAAACGATATAGGATACCACTCATTAAGGACACCATTGGTTTTATCATTAAGGATGATTTGAAATTAGAAAATGGATTAATATGGCTCTGTCCTGGGCATACTTTTAGTTTAACCATAATCCTCAATTCTACAAATTATAACCCTTAAAATTTTCAAATGTGAACTTACGTTTTATTTAGTAGATGTTTTACCTGAACTTGATTGGAATAAATTGAAGATTTGTGTAGGTAAACAGGATTAAATTACAGTTTTATTTTTCCAGACTTCTGTTCTTAAACCACTTTTGCTTAGTTAAAGAAGAGTAATTAGAGTACTATCTCCAAGTAATCTCTATTTCCTGAGCTGAACATCTCCCATCAATTAGATTCATTAGTGTGGGTCTAGCTAAAATTTAAGTAGGACATCACCCATTAAGTACAGCTTTGAATTTATCACTTTGAAATTAGAAAAGGGGTTCCTCTGGGCTCTATCCTGGGCACACGTTTAATTTAAACATATTCCTAAATTCTACTAATTATTATCCTACAATTATCACACTGATGAAGAACTATAAACTTTTTTTTTTTTAAATAAAAACTATAACTTGATGATTCAACTGAATGGATAGGATTAAATTGAGGATTATAGACAGGATTAAATGAGTGTTTTTGTAGATATATCTGTATTTACATGTGCATGTATTTATGTTTTTATGTCAATTCAAAATGTAGGCTGGGCATAAATTCAGCATACATATCATTTTTTGTGTTATTTTATTTGATGTACTTTAATTTACTTTTGTTGATTTTGCAAGTACTGGCTCTAAGTACTCTCGATTACCCGAGTTGAACATCTTCCACCAGTTGGATTCATTGAGGGCGGGGCTTGCAAGAAGGCCACCACTCAATAAGTAAACCATTGGTTTTATCATTAAGGATGATTTGAAATTAGAAAAGGTGTTCCTCTGGGCTCTATCCTGGGCACCCTTTTAGTTTAGCCTTAATGATCAATTCGACAAATTATAATTCTTAAAATGTTCACATGTAAACTTCTATTTATCAAACTTTAAGTTTGATTGGGCCCCACCTGGGGCAGGAACACTCCACCCACCCAGAGAGGGCAAACTAATAAGCGTCACAGGGGTCCCACCGTTGATGGATCTATTTTGTCTGCAAGCGGATGCATAAGAGTTGTTGTTGTTGTCTGCCACAAACCCGATTATTTCCAAACTGATGGTTTTTATCAGCACCTTTTCCATCAGGGTTTGAACAAAAAATACTCAGAAATACAGTTTTAATCTTATACTATTTTATATAAGTCCTCCATCACATTAAAAGCGCTTCAAGACGATTTTCATCAGAGAGGTTCTTTGAAGAATTAATCATTTGTCATTTCTAAAAAGCATAAACTGAAAACATGAGTTTACAATCAATCTAATCTTTAAGTAAAAAAGAGCAGCGAGCAAAACTGTCCTCAAACGCCCCGCTGAGGCTGAATAACTGATAACGAGTGTAACATCTCACATCAAAGAGTCGGTGTAAACGCGGTAACCCACAATACACCAGAAGGCCCGTTTAATGTCAGGAGCCACACGGTAACCTTTTCCCTTTGATGAGGAGGAGGTGTGGGGATCAAAGGAAACGTGTCTTTGTGCTGCGTCACACATTACAACATGTTGGGATTTTTTTTTTTTTTTTTTTGTTCTGCCGCCCAGATATTTAGCAAGTCTAGAAAGCGAAGCAGAATGTGTGCGGCGTCGGTAGACGTCAAGTCTCTACTCTGAGATAAAAGTGCTTACGTAAGCAGAACACACGAGATTTTCATCTGATTATTCATTATCACACTAATCAAAATATAATCTGATTATGCTGTAATAGTTTCTTTTGTTTGTGTTGTAACAAACACTAAAGAGCAGCGATAAAGGATTTTTTTTTTCAGGTTTATTAAATTAGCTCATTACAATCCCAGTCACCAATCCTTAAAGAAAAGTAATCAGATTACCGGCTCTAAGTACTCTTGATTACCTGACCTGAACATCTTCCATCAATTACATACATTGAGGGCGGGGCTGGCTAGAAATGAAGTAGGACCCAATCCATTAAGTACAGCTTTGATTTTATCACTTATATGCAATAAGAAAAGGGATTCCACTGGGCTCTATGCTGGGCACACTTTTAATTTAACCATAATCCTTAATTCTAAAAATTATAATCCTTACAATTTTGAAATGTGAGCATAATTTGTATCTATGCAACTTTAAATAAATGATTCAACTAAATTTGACAGGATTAAATTGAGGATTTTTTTGGACAAATTGGATTAAATAAGGGTTTTAATCTGCCAGATTTCAAATAATAAACCTTTCAAATATTATACTTAAACTGGTTTTAAGTACTCTTGATTAACTGAGTTGAACATCTTCCACCAATGAGATTTGTTGAGGGTGGGGCTAGTTAGAAATTATATAGGATACCACTCATTAAGGGCACCATTGGTTTTATCATTAAGGATGATTTGAAATTAGAAAATGGATTAATATGGCTCTGTCCTGGGCATACTTTTAGATTAACCATAATCCTCAATTCTACAAATTATAATTCTTAAAATTTTCAAATGTACTTTTTATTTAGGAGATGTTTTACCTGAACTTGATTGGAATAAATTGAAGATTTGTGTAGATAAATACGATTAAATTACAGTTTTATTTTTCCAGACTTCTGTTCTTAAACCAATTTTGTTTAGTTAAAGAAGAGTAATTAGAGTACTTGCTACAAGTAATCTTGATGTCCTGAGCTGAACATCTCCCATCAATTAGATTCATTGAGTGTGGGTCTAGCTAAAATTAAAGAAGGACATCACCCATTAAGTACAGCTTTGAATTTATCACTTTGAAATTAGAAAAGGGGTTCCTCTGGGCTCTATCCTGGGCACACGTTTAATTTAAACATATTCCTAAATTCTACTAATTATTATCCTACAATTATCACACTGATTATGATTTTAAAAAATAAAAACTATAACTGGATGATTCAACTGAATTAATAGGATTAAATTGAGGATTAAAAACAGGATTAAATGAGTGTTTTTGTAGATATATCTGTTTACATGTGCATGTATTTATGTTTTTATGTCAATTCAAAATGTAGGCTGGGCTTAAAATGAGCATACAGATCATTTTTGTGTTTTTTTATTTGTTGTACTTTAATTTACTTTGGTTGATTTTGGAATAGGAGTAGATTATTTAAGTTATCATTTCTTAATTATTTTAATTTTGATTTGTTTTTTATTTTAAGGTTATCTATTGTTTTGATGTTATTACATGAAATATATGTTTAATAATAATAGAATCCACTAATATGGCTAATGCCAAACAAGTTCCCAGTTTCACACAATTTTATCATTTAAATACAGTTTGATGAAATACGGTTTCATTTTTCAGATTTACCATTTTTTTTTTTTTTTTTTTTTTTTTTTTTTTTTTTTTTTCAATTCTTTATTTTCAGAAAGAGGCATATAAGTAGGAGTTACATTCTTAGAACAAATTACATACATAATCCACTCTTTCATTTTTTTTTTTATATCAGGGAAAGTAAACACATGGAACATTAACAAGGGAGGGAGAGTATAGATAACGTGGAAAAAAAAAAAAAAAAACACATAAAAAGGAGGAGGGTTTTACCCAGTGCACATTAAAGAAGTCTGTCAACCACTGTTATTACCAGTAAAAGAAAAAGAAAAGTTAAATTAATTTTAACTTATTTCAACAAAGTCCGGCCTTAAAGGCTTAATATGGTCAACCCATTTGGTCCATAGTTTAATAAACATACATTTTCTGAGACGAATAGAAAAGGTGATTGCTTCCATAAAGTAAATGTCATTTACAATATTTATCCAGTCTGATTCCGGGGGCTCAGGAAGCAGCCAACGTCTTGTTATTGCTTTTTTAGCAGCTAATGTGAGCGTTGTAAGTAGATATTTGTTTGTTTGTTGGTGTGGGGTGTCAAAGTGATTGAAAAATAGAGTGGAAAATTTAAACGGTACCTTTACCTTAAGTATCTTAATTACCTTTTGGTGGAAATCAGCCCAGAATGGTTGAATTTTTGGACAATCCCAAAAGATATGCCAATGGTCTGCTTCATGTGCCCCACACAATCTCCAACAGTCAGCATTACCAACACTGAAAACGCGCTTTTTGTTTTGGAGTAATGAAAAATCTTGTTAGACATTTCCAGTTGAACTCCCGCAGGGTATGTGAATTGGTACATTTCCACTGAGATTCACAAATATTTAACCAGTCATGTTCCGGTATTGTAAAATTTCCTTCAGTTTCCCATTTTTCCTTAATATAATTTGTTGAATGTGCTTTTTTTGACAAAAACCCTTTATAAAACTTACCAATAGCTCCTTTAATGACATTTTTCTTATAGGCTTTGAGGAATATCAAAAGGATGGGATCACTAAGATCTGTGTTGATTTGAATTTTATGTTCAAAATAACTCCGCAGTTGGAGGTATCTGAAAAAGTCTGAGTTCTCTAACTTAAACTCGGCCTTTAGGCTATTAAAATCTTTAAATTGACCCTTTTCAGTTAGAGAATAAAAAGTTGTTACCCCTTTCAAAATCCATTGTTTAAAAATGTTGTCCATCTTGTTAGGTCTAAAATCAGGGTCATAGGCACACCACTGTATAAATTTGCATTTTATCATCTAGTTGATATTTCTTTTTTGCTTTATTCCATATTGTTAGTTGAGTTTTTATAAATGGGTTTTCGATATCCTTGATATATTCGTCTAGGTGGGTACAGGCCAATACTGTGTGTATTGGAGGGTCTTTAACCAAAAGCTCTATATTTCCATCTAGCTTGAAATTTTGGGGAACATAAGTTAATAAGTGGTTTAATTTGCGCTGCATAGAAATATTTTTTAAAAGATGGTAGGGCCATGCCTCCCTCCCTTTTTGAGAGCTGTAGAGTTTTATATTTGACTCTAGGTCTTTTTCCTTGCCAAATGAAACGAGAAATAGTTTTATCTAATTCGGAAAATACTTTTTTGGTGACATCTACTGGAAGCGCTTGGAACAGAAAAAGGCATCTCGGAAGAATATTCATTTTAATACTTTCAATTCTATGACTGAGACTGAGAAAAGAGATGGTGTCCCATCTTTTGATATCTTTTTTTATATTTATTAGTAAGGGGTCGTAGTTCACTTTTGCTAAAGAGTTGATGTCCCTAGGAAGAAATATGCCCAAATATTTCAATGTTTGTTGATTCCATTTTAATGCGTATTTATCATTAAGTTGTTTTGAGGGTAAAAAGTTAAATCCTAAAAGTTGTGTTTTCTGTATATTTAGCTTGTAACCTGAATAATTTCCGAATGTTTGCAGAAGTGTCATCACCTCTGGTAATGAGTTAGTTGGGTCAGATAGATACAATAAAACATCGTCTGCGTATAGAGCAACCTTATGGTCCTCTCCGTAAATGTTGATGCCTTTTATACTATCTGTTTGTCTTAGCCATTGTGCTAACGGTTCTATATACAGAGCGAACAAAATTGGGGATATTGGACAACCCTGTCTTGAGCCACGCTGTAAGCTTATGGGTTTCGAAAGATGACCGTTTATTTTTATTCTTGCTGATGGCTTACTGTACAATATACGTATAATTTGAATGAACTCGGGATGTATGCCAAATCTTTCTAGTACCTTATAAAGATAAACCCAGCTGACAGAATCAAAAGCTTTTTCAGCATCTAAACTAACCAGGAGAGCTTCTAATTTGTTTTTATTAATGTGTGTAAAAGATGTAGGGACCGTCGAATATTGTCGTGTGTTTGCCTCTGCAAAATGAAACCAGTCTGGTCTGTGTGTATAAGGAGTGGCATTAAATTCTCTAATCGTTTAGTAAGGATGCTTGTGAATAATTTGTAATCCACATTTAGTACAGAGATTGGCCTGTAAGAGCTACACTCCAATTTATCCTTTCCCTCTTTATGTATAATAGAGATTATGGCCTCCCTCCAGGAGGGGGGCATCTTTGAGTTTTTCAAAATGGTGTTGTTTGCTTTTAGGAGGCATGGAACCAGATCATTTCTAAATGCTTTATACCAGTCTGGGGGGAAACCATCTGGACCAGGAGTTTTATGTGCCCTCAGCCTGGAGATGGCCTCATTTAATTCTCTCTCCGTTATTTCTGTTGTCAAGGTTTTGTTATGTTCTTCAGAAAGTTTAGGCAAATTAAGAGCATTAAGGAATGCCTCAATTTGATGTTCAGGTTCTACAGGAGAATGGGTGTATAAGCTTTTGTAATATTCTTCAAATACTTCCTGAAGCCGTTCTTGTTTATACTCTAATGTGTTTGAATTAGGGTCCTTAATTTTGTATATTGTTCTTTCAGCTTTTCAGATTTACCATTTTTAAACCAATTCTGTTCAGGTATATCAAAGAAAAGTATAACTTTTAGGATTAAAATAACAAGTTTTTACTCAAAAAGCTGTTTTTTTTCCTCAAAAAGTTAAACAAGTGCTTTAAAATTTAGTCCAATCATCAGATTTAATTTGAAACCCATCCCTACTGTCCACCTTTACCTATACATAGACAAACTTGGAACAGTTTTCATTGTAGATAAAATGAGCAGCAAATGATCATTTCTCCCCCTTTGTGTTCCAGCAAACACACTTAAATGTAACCTGCTGACTCCCACATCCCGACTACATGATGCTGATAGGTTTTTTTTTGCTCTTTGCAAGCACCTGATCCAAGAATAAACTGTTCATTATACAAATCTACTCACCAGCTGGGGAACAAAATCTTCTGAAGCTGTCGTCAGGTTCACAGCAAACACATGATCCCTGCGGAGCATGAAGCACTGAGTCACAGTTCAAAACTTTATAGAGACAAGGTTGTACCAGTTCAGGTCCACATTTGATCTGTATATCGGTAAATCTTTTTTTTTTTTTTTAGAGATATATGGAGGTGTATTGCATTAAAAAAATAGGTGATTTTATTCTAATTTTTTTTTTTTAGAGATATATGGAAGTGTATTGCATTAAAAAAAATAGGTGATTTTATTCTAATTTTTTTTTTTTTAGAGATATATGGAAGTGTATTGCATTAAAAAAAATAGGTGATTTTTATTCTAATTTTTTTTTTTAAGAAATATATGGAAGTGTATTGCATTAAAAAATAGGTGATTTTTATTCTAATTTTTTTTTTTTTTTTTTTAGAGATATATGGAAGTGTATTGCATTAAAAAAAATAGGTGATTTTTATTCTATTTTTTTTTTTTTTTTTAGAGATATATGGAAGTGTATTGCATTAAAACAATAGGTGAGTTTTATTCTAATTTTTTTTTTTTAGAGATATATGGAAGTGTATTGCATTAAAAAATAGGTGATTTTTATTCTAATTTTTTTTTTTAGAGATATATGGAAGTGTATTGCATTAAAAAAATAGGTGATTTTTATTCTAATTTTTTTTTTTTTTAGAGATATATGGAAGTGTATGGCATTAAAAAAATAGGTGATTTTTTATTCTAATTTTTTTTTTTTAGAGATATATGGAAGTGTATTGCATTAAAAAAAATAGGTGATTTTTATTCTATTTTTTTTTTTTTTAGAGATATATGGAAGTGTATTGCATTAAAAAAATAGGTGATTTTTATTCTATTTTTTTTTTTTTAGAGATATATGGAAGTGTATTGCATTAAAAAAATAGGTGAGTTTTATTCTATTTTTTTTTTTTTTTAGAGATATATGGAAGTGTATTGCATTAAAAAATAGGTGATTTTTATTCTAATTTTTTTTTTAGAGATATATGGAAGTGTATTGCATTAAAAAATAGGTGATTTTTATTCTAATTTTTTTTTTTTAGAGATATATGGAAGTGTATTGCATTAAAAAATAGGTGATTTTTATTCTAATTTTTTTTTTTTTAGAGATATATGGAAGTGTATTGAATTAAAAAAATAGGTGATTTTTATTCTAATTTTTTTTTTAGATTATGGAAGTGTATTGCATTAAAAAAATAGGTGATTTTTATTCTAATTTTTTTTTTTAGAGATATATGGAAGTGTATTGCATTAAAAAAATAGGTGATTTTTATTCTATTTTTTTTTTTTAGAGATATATGGAAGTGTATTGCATTAAAAAAATAGGTGAGTTTTATTCTATTTTTTTTTTTTTAGAGATATATGGAAGTGTATTGCATTAAAAAATAGGTGATTTTTATTCTAATTTTTTTTTTTGGTTTTTTTGTTCTGTGCCACATGCTCTTAAACTGTTTATTTTTGTATTTGGTGATGCAGAAAATGAGTTACAGCCACATATTTTTCAATAAAAAGGATCCACCTGTTCTGATCTTCAAGGTCTGCATTGACATGAAGCTGGAGGCAGGCAGGGACCGTCAATCAAGTGCGCAAAAACATCTCAGAAAAACAAAAGCATTTTGGTCTGTGACTCACCAGACGTAATCTCAAAGACATCACAGCTACTCATCATTGCTAAAGACAAACTCCACATAGATCCTTCATGTCATTATTGGTGCTCTTAAAGTGAACCAGAGTGTTAGGAGTATTTGTGGTCCTGTCTTTATTTTATCGCTTTAGGACTACAACTGTTCAAAGAAAATTAGGGAAAAAATAAAAAAATTAAAGTGAAAGAAACTGAAACATATTCTAAAAAAGCAAGACAAAAACTTTCGGAAAGCAAAAAAAAGAAAAAGAAAAATATTAAAACCAAAAGTATCAAAAATAATTTGAGCAAAAAAAAAACATTTTTTTCTGTTACACAATTTTTTTTTTTTATTTCAGAAACACCTTTGAGTATTTTTTTTGTTTTTTTTTTTTACTAGACTGTGATCTCACTGCAAAAAATATGGGTATAAACCAGAAAAAATAAAAAAGAAAGAGGGTGGGGGAATTGTGATGAAAAAAACAAGCAAAAATTTTATAATGGAAACCAGAAAAAAATTATTTTAAAAAACTTTATGTCAAAAGTATTAGAACTAAAAATCACAAAAAAATGGAGAAAAACACCTTTTTATTTTTTATACACGAAAAAATTGAACAAAAATCACACTTTTGTTTAAAGCAATACACTTGCATAGAAATAAAATAGTCAGAATCCATTCAAATCCATCCTAAATATCAATTTTCCTGTTTAGGATTGAGGTCAATTACAAAACCACAAAGGGAAGAATTAATGATTTGGACCATCCACTAGTCAGGTGAAATGAATACAGTTTGTATCAATGACTGCCCTTAATCATATTTTTATTTTCTGAAGTAATTTATTTTTGTGGGTTTTTTTGTCTTTTATATTGAACCATGATCTTACTTAGTTACAAAAAAATATGGCGCAAAAAAATGAAAAAGTAAGGAGGGGAAAAAGGGAACAAATTATCCTAAAAAGCTAAAATGTTATATAAAAAAGCAGAAAATATATATTTATTTAAACATAAAAAAAAAAACAATCAAGTCAGAAATACTAGAGCTAAAAATTAAAAGAAAAAGTTACAAAAACACAAGAGTTTTTTCTTGTTTTATTAAAAAAAATTGAATGCAATCCACTTTCATAGAGATATAATAGTCAAAACTTAATCAACTGTATCCTAAATGATCATCGTCCTGTTCAGCTTAATGTCATTTACAAAACCACAAAGAGATATTGTCAATGAGAACCATCCACTAGTCAAGTTGAAATAATCTTTTTTTATAACTCAACCATATGTTTATTTTGTCTTACATTAATGCCGAAACATTTTCCTTCCGTTTCATTTATCTTTACAGGATGTGATCTTACCTCGCCGCGATGTACAGCATGTGATTGATGCGTAACATTCTCTGAAAGTCCAGACCCAGACGGAGCGTGTCGTTGTCCTGAAGCAAACCCTGAAAGCCCGGATACTTGTACGAGTCTGCAAAAGACGACTTTCAGGTCACTATTCAATGAATGAAGTCCAGGGAAAAAGATATTTAAATCATCATTAGATCCATCATAGATACAGAAGTCAACAGTTCAGATCAGACACAAAAAATTAAACATACCAACCATATTTTTATACAATCTAATTATAAAGAGAGGATTTTTGGACACATGGGGCTTGTAAAAACACACTTTTATAAATAAAATACCCATAAACTCAAGAAGAACGGAAACATTTAAACAACCAGTAGCAAGAATCAGAATGTTCTGTCTGTGAAACGGGTCAGATCCAGAACAAAAATGATGCAAAAACATCATAAAATTTAAAATATATTTTAATTAATAATAAATGATTTGGGCAAAATCAGTGATAATAAAACTAATTATACTGACATTAATGACACAATCTGAAAACTCAAATGACAACATGTGGTCATACATATATAAATATTATGTATTATTATTGTTACTATTATTATATTATCATATTATTATTATTATCATATTATTATTATTTTTATTATTGTTATTATTATTATTATTATTATTATTATCATCATTATTATTATTATCATTAATATCATTATTATCATGTTATTATTATTATTATTATTATTATTATTATTATCGGTAACACTTTAGATGAGGTGCTGCAAAACACTCGGTATAATATTGACAAAGATAGTTAATATATTTGTTAAGATTGTAAACAGTTTATTAATATGGCCTTTGTAGATATATGTCTCAATTTAGATGGTAATACAAATCAAAAATATATTTTAATTAATAATAAATGATTTGGGCAAAATCAGTGATAATAAAAGTAATTATACTGACATTAATGACCCAATCTGAAAACTCAAATGACAACATGTGATCATACATACATAAATATAATGTATTATTATTGTTACTATTATTATATTATCATATTATTATTATTATCATATTATTATTATTTTTATTATTGTTATCATCATTATTATTATCATCATCATCATCATCATCATCATCATTGTTATTATTATCATTATTATCATTGTTATTATTATCATTATTATCATTGCTATTATTATCATTATTATCATATTATTATTATCATTATCATATTATTATTATCATTATTATCGTTGTATTATTATTATTATCATTATCATTATCATCATTATCATCATTATCATCATCATCATTATTATTATTATCATTATTATCATATTATTATTATTATTATTATTATTATTATTATTATTATTATTATCATATTATTATTATTATCATTATCGTTGTATTATTATTATTATTATCATCATCATTATCATCATCATCATTATCATCATCATCATCATTATTATTATTATTATTATTATTATTATTATTAGTTATTATTATTATAGTAATTGTATGAAAATAACATGACTAAGACTGCTAAACTGCTATTATTACATCATATGTTATGCTAAAAAAAAAGTATCTATAGACATTTTTATTTTGTTTGTTATTTGTTTGTTTATTTTTAAGGCTTTAATCAGCTTAACTTCTGCTTGTTCTCTTTCAAACTGAATTATTTTGTTGTTCTGGTTAATATTATAGACTATATTGTTGACAGGTCTTCGAATATGTTTGAAACAAAATTTAACACATAAACTAATTTATTAGTTATTTAATGAATATGCATTTCTTCATGTTTTTAATTAGAAAACTAAAAGAAATATTTACAGTTTTTAGAAAGAATAAAATCAAAAAGGTAAAGAGCAAAAACATAAACAACAGCAGATTATAGAGAAAAATAAAAACTTTTTTGTTTTAATTTGAGTTTAACGGACAAATCTAAACGATCCAGCAAAGACGAGGATTCGTCAGCTCGACAGATCCAAATCAAGAGATCCACTCACGCTCCGAGCCGACCACGGCGAGCGGCTCCAGGTCTTTGGGGAAGGTGGTGGTGGAGGCGGACTGGGACAGGAAGCGGGACGTGAGGGGCAGAAGCAGCAGCAGCGGACACCGCCACAGCAGCAGCAGCCAGCTGGTCGCCGCCATTTTGTGCAGGAAAAGTTCAGAGGGGAGGGGGCGGGGGCGGGGGGGTTGTCAGGTGATGGCGTCAGCGGATCATCGTATGTTGATGCTGTAACAAGACAGAAAAAAACGAAAAATGATCATCTGATCTGGAACAAACATCCAATCAGAGACGTGAACGAGCGTAGACGATGCATTAAAGACACGCCCACCAATCAAAATAAAGCTCCGCCTCTCAAAAACTGTCAAAAGCTTCAATCTGGGCAGCAGTTTATGTGAACTACATTGACTGTATATAAAAATAGGGAGCGAGTGAGCGTGACATCACCAACGGAAGATGACGCCGCCATGTTGGAGCCAGTGAGCAGTGATTGGTCGGAGTCATTGAATCAAACCTTATTTTATTATTTCTGTCTAACAAAAATAATAACTCCTGTTAGATCTCAGTCCAGTTTTTATGTACAGTCAACAGTGTGCATGTTTTTCAGTTTTTGCAACGTTTTAAACGTATCGTAAGTTATATCGTTTTGTTCAGCTTGAGCATTCCAACGAAACATGTCAGAGCTAGACAAGTTTCAATTGTGGCGAGCTCGCCACGCACACGCCAATTCAAATTCTACAACTTCTAATTGTAACATTTTCCCCACAGTAAGTTCCCAGCTATGAAAGAGGAAGTTACATATTCTATAAAAATTATTTCTTTTTTGTAGCTTGTACTAAAGGTGCTTTTACCGTGTATGTTTTGTTTTTAAATGTAAAGCGCTTCGAGTTGCTCAGAGTATGAAAGGCGCTTTTATAAATAAAGTTTAATTTGATTTTTTTTTTTTCAAATATTCGAGATGGCGGCCTCTTTCCAAGGTTAAAAGTCTTTGATTTAATTTGGTTAATTTAGTAAATAGGGCAGATAATATATATTTTTTGTCTTTCAGCTTCTTTATTAACTGTTTTATGTTTATATAGTATTATTTTGACATTATGTATTGTTACTAAATAAAATAAATTTTTAAAAAAACTTCTGGGGTGATTGTAGAGTGTCGACATGCTTGGGAAGTTTTGTGAAATTGGGAGAAACAAAAGTGTCGTTTTCTTATTTTGAAATAAATCTCTAATTCCCAGATTTTGCCAAAAAATGGTCGCCGAACCGTAGCTCGTGAGGCCATCCCATAATAATCTTGTCATTGGGTTTCGTTTGCACATTTCAAATTTTTAAGCTATTTTCGGCCCATTCTTTTTCTTTGCAGAAACGCTCGCCGTGATGTCACACAATTTGCCAAAAATTCCTTTTCAATTTTCCCTGGTGTGTGGAAATTTTGGAACTGATTTAATTTGAACAGTTTTGAAAGTAATAATGTTCCACTCAAACCTTTAATTCCATTTCAATAAATAAAAAGCTTCTTTAGACAACATTGAAGTGATTGAGTGTGTTTTTAAGTCGTAGTAACACGTGTCACATCCTGTCCATTTAAATGATGCCGGAATTTATTTCCAGATATGAAAAATAAATGTCACTTGTGTTTTTTACTTTCAAGTAAATCCAAAATTAAGATACATTTGGATCAGCAGATTTTATCTATGATAAAGTTTCCAGTGACATTTTAATTATGATGTTTTTATCTAAAACTAGGATGTAATGGATCATAAACTAAGGATCATGGTTCAGATCATTTTTGAGATCAGTAAAAGTAAAAAAATAAAAATAAAAACCAACAAGATAAAAACCTAAAATGAGGTTTTTTTTTTTTTTTTTTATGAAAAAGCTTTAAAATATATGATAACATAAATATATCTAAAGTACTTCAAAGCTTTAATATTCACTCACAAATTTTTTTTTTTTTTTTTACTCACACATTTTTGAACATAAACAAAATATAAAAAAATTTTGGTTCTGTATTAGATTTACAAGTCTGGAGACCAAATCTGCAAAAACTAAACAAAAATAATGCAATTTAAAGTTAAATTAAACTTTAAATATTTTTTGGTATTAATCGTAGTACTGCAAGGTCCTTTACTATGAGAAAAATACTACAAGATCATGTTAAAAATGTGTATTTCTTTTATTGGTGTTAAATTTTGGAACTTAAAAAAAAATGATTTGAAAAGTTGAACAAAAATTATCCAGTTTTATAGTTTGTTTAGGAGAATTATTGGAAAGTTATGTCAAAAGTAATTGATTTAATTTTCGTTTTATGTTCATTTTATTGTATTGCTTGTGAATACCAGACGGCGGGGACATCTAAACTACGGATATTTGTTTATATATATATATGAGTATTTTGATTTAGTAGGGGCAGGCATGTATTGTAGGAATGTGTTGTATTCTGTTTTTGTGTTTCTGACGGTCCTGAGGCTTCATGAAAGAAAAAAACAAATAAAGAAAAAAAAAACATTTTTATTTGAGTGGGTCTTTAAACTACGGAATAAGATTAGGGCCAATGAAAAAATAAAAAAAAAAAAGTCCATGAAAAATTCTGACTTTAAACTCAGAAATCTGACTTTTTTTCTCAGAATTCTGAGATAAAACTCAGAATTTAAAAAAAAGTGAGATTAAACTCTGAATTTTAAAAAATATCTCAGAATTCTGATTTTAATCTAAGAATTCTGAGAAAAAAAATGTAGTTAAAAAAATTCAATTTCAGATTGAACTCAGAATTTAAAAAAAAAAAACTCTTGATCTTAAAGTCAGAATTCTGAGATTAAAATCAGAATTTTAAAAAAAAGTGAGAGTAAACTCTGAATTTTAAAAAATATCTCAGAATTCTGATTTTAATCTAAGAATTATGAGAAAAAAACGTAGTTAAAAAACTCAGTTTCAGATTGAACTCAGAATAAAAAAAAAAACCCTTGAACTTAAAGTCAGAATTCTGAGGTTAAAATCAGAATTTTTTATTGGCTTTTTTTTTAATTCAGTGGCCCTAATCCTCTTCTGTATTAAACTTTTACATAGAAAATTGAATTTTACCAACATTTAAGAGTCAAAACTCTGATTAAATCAAACTAAAACCAAAAGTAAATGTTAGAAAAAACATCCAGAAAGACTTCCCCTTTGATTTAAGTTACAATAACTGTTAAAATGAATTCCTAAACATCAGATCCAAAAGTGAAGGAAATTTAGCACCGAGTGTGTTAGTCTGTGTGTGTGAGAAAAGTAAATGCACACAAGCATTGTGGTCATAAATGACACTTTGGAGGATTTCCTCTCGCCTTTTGCCGCCATAAAAATGATGAACACATGAGAGAAAAGTGTGAAAGCTCTGACGTGAGTCCCATTTTTCTGTAAGAATGCTCCTTCAAAGTGTGGAGTGTCACCCGTGTGTGTGTGCGCGGTTCTCCTTGAATCATTAGTTTGGTGCTAGAGGCTAAAGCAGACCTAATGTCAATTCTCATTCAGCCAGACAGGCCTGAGATAAACAACCTGCTCTAATGACTCGTCTCTCTCTCTCTCACAGCTCACCTTGGAGGAACGACAGCTTTATTTAGGACTCGTGCGACACATTTCGGCCCATTTCCCAAATGTAATTTACACCCGGAAGTGAGAGCGGCGGCGGAGATTTGAGGGTCTGTAATGCGGCCGCATGTTTGTGACTGATCTCATTTCTCCTCAACAAGATAGACACAAATTAGTTCCACTACTTCCATTCATCGGAAATGAAAAGCACCCACAGTGACGACACGTCGCTCCTTACTTCCCCTTCAAGGGTCATTATTACCACCGAGATGACCTCTTTCTCTATCATGTCATGTAACTTATGTCTCCAGATTTTTATTTAACGCATTCAAATTAATAAAAACCTAAAGAGGAGAAATGTAAATAAATACGGATGTGAGTTTTGAACTGTTTAAAGCACACGTGTCAAAGTCAAGGCCCGAGGGCCGAATCCGGCCCTCTGGGTGATTCTATCCGGCCCTCCAGATCATTTTGTATTATTGTTATTAATGACCCGATGTTATCTTGTGCTTATTTCTAACTTGTACGATTTTTACAAAATATTTTTATGTAGAGTAAAATATTGAAAGTTATTTAAGGTTTAAATTGATTTATTCTGGAATAATATTCCCGACTTTTATTATTCATAATCATATTAAGAAGTTAGTTTTAAATTTGTAAAAATTGGCATTCTTCTAGTTTTTTTCCACTATTTTGAAATTTAATAAGATTTTTTGGGGCATTTTGGCGAATACTTTAGCTACATGCTAGCTGTTTTAGCTAATTTAGGCTTCTTTTCCATTTTTTAGGATATTTTAGCTATTTTCAACTACGTGCTAGCTGTTTTGGCTAACTTAAGTTTTATTATTTTTAGCTTTTTAGACCAAATTCGCATTTAGCTAATATATTAGCTGACTATTAGCTTGAGCTTTTTTAACTCTCAATTTTCAGCATTTTCAGCAATCAGCCTCAGTGATTTTAGTTATCGATTTCAGCATCTTCAGCTATCAGAACTAGCATCTTCAGTGTCTAAATTCAGCTTACAGCATTCACACTAGTATTATCGCAGGTAATGTGATATATATATATATATATATGTGTTATATGTTTTTTAATTCAAAGCAACTTCGTTGATAAATTTCCCCTCAGAAATCTTAAAATTGTCAACCGTTTAACTCACGGCCGTACTACCGCTCCATTTTAGGCTATTTTGGCATTTAGCTGATATTTCAGCAACATGCTAGCTGTTTTGGCTGATTTACGTTTTTTTTTTATTTTTATTTTATTTTTTTTAAGTATTTTTAGGCTATTTTGAAGTTTAGCTATTTTTTTCAGCTATCAGATTTAGCGTCTTCAGCAATTAATTTCAGCATCTTCAGCTATCAGCCCTATCATCTTAACAGCCAAATTCAGCTTACAACAGTCACATTAGCATTATTGCAAGTAATGCTATAATTCTAGTCCATAATTATGTTAAAAAAGTTACATTTTTAAGGCTTTTAAAAATGTATAGTTTTAGAATCTTCAATAAATGTTCGGCCCGCGACCTGAGGTGTGTTTCGGATTTTGGCCCCTTGTGCTACCGAGTTCGACAACCCTTGTTTAAAGGGTCACCAAACCAGGAAGTTTGAAAATCCAGTCAGAGGGGCGGGGCTTGGGGGCCGGACTGGAGTTGCAGATCATGACGTCAGACTTCTGGTTTGACCAATCAGGAAATTCAACTGTAATACCTCGTTTCAACCTGTAGGGGGGGTTTGACTACATTTTGAAGAATTAAAACAGTTTTATTTCAATTTGTCAAAAAAATTGGCTATGACTAACAGACAGCACTTTTAAAGCCCCATTTATAGACGCCAAAAAAAAGTTAATTTAGGGTTTGGTTATCCTTTAAAGTTAGAATTTACAGAAACATCCATCTACCCTTGAAGCTACAAGTTAAAATTTAAATTAAAATCACATCCGACTTCAATAATTTTTATACAAGACGTGGAACAAATGCTTTTAATTCAATTTTTGTCTTTAATCACAATTACGGCTGGTAAATACTGCAATAGAACCTTTTCTCGATAAAATAATGAGTCCATCCCAACACTTTTATTTTGAAGGGGTCCAAAATCGATGAGGATTTTCTCCTCTTTGGCAAATAAAAGTTAGAGAGTTAGTAAATGTTTATATTGTGATATATGGGAAAAAAACTATCTTGTGATATTAAAAAATCTATTTTGCCCCGCCCTAATCACAATTAATGTTCATTAAGTGTGCTTTAATTCTGTATTTATTTTCTTTTTGTGTTACTTCTAAGCTGTTGATTCATCATTTTTGTAATTATCCCCACAAATACCATAAAAATGCATCTGCACGACTCTTATCCAACAAAACATGTCCAGTTTTAAAGTAAAAACATCCTTTTTTCAAGAAAACATTATATTTTGACTTGCAGGAAAATTTTCAAGAAAGTTTTTTAACAGCTGAATAAGAAATAAGTCAAAGTGACTTGAATTTTTTTCTTTAAACTTTTTGACTTTTAATAAACAGCAGATTATACTAATGATTATTGTTAGCTTAATTACTTTATCAGAGAAATACTGCTCCACATTTCTTCTGTGACCTCTGAGGGTCGACTTTAGCTTGTGGGAAGAAGTTCAGTTTCTTTAATTAATGCTGGTAAAATGTTCTGTTTACTTCAAACAAAATCCATAAATCTGGATCAGAACATTGTAGGACCATGTTGTGGTTTCCTCAATCGGAAAAAATACTAAAATGATCAATTTTATGTTTTTATCTGAAAACAGATCAAAGAACATAAAGGTGTGTTTCTTTAAATATTTAGACATAAATACTTTCAGGTACATTTCTAAAAATAGTTTATAAGAGGTGTAGAAATTTCTAGAAATGCAATAATTTTTTGCTTTTAGGCATTTTATTCTAATCTCCAGATTGTAACCATATATTTTTAACTAAAAAGAACCCAAAAAGATTTTTACTCTGGGATTGTAAGGTAAATTTGACAATTTCCATTTTTTTTATATTTTTATTATTATCTCTATTATTATTATTATTATTTCTTTTTTGGGCAGCAGTAATTAACAGGAAAACAATAAAATAAAGATATACACAATAATATTTTTAAATAAAATGTATTTTACATTTGAATAATTGAACAAAACGATTTTAAAAAAGGAAGACAACAAAAAAATTAATTAATACTTTTTTTTTTTTTAACAAAAATAAAATAAAATAAAAAATGTAGCCAAATTTGACCCCATGTATTCTCCGGAATAAAAGACAAACTAAAACAACATTTTCTACATTTATACCAGAACTCCACATTCCTGAAGTTAAAACTAACCAACCACAAGGTGCAGTTCCACAAATGACCACTAGAGGCAGATGGAATCTACTTTCTGTCAAGGCTACGTTTTAATAAAATAACTTAGTTTTTTGTTAACAAGTCTGCAAATTAAAAATGTATAAAAACAGAACTATTTTTTAATAGAGTAAAATTAAGATCGTGTTATTATGATTTATAATTATCAAAGAGTTAGAGTTCAATCAAGGTACAAGCTGAGGTTTTTAGTTGAAGAAGATGAAAGTGCTTATTCATCCACAGTCCTGCAATTATTCTGTTAATAAGTAATAAGGCAGAGTGCAGCACAGAATGTGCTGCCTGAATAGCAGTGTTTAAAAAAAACACTAAAATTCCCTTTAAGATCGCACAACTTGAGGCTAAAACTCACTAAAGTGCAGAGGCATGCAAATAAAATCAGATTTCACGCTTAAATTTCACTCGGGTAATCCATTTTTGGTTCAGTCTGAACCCTCCCCTCCTTATCAGCTCCCCCACTGCAGGCTGAAACTTGTTTATCTCTTCAAACAAATGTCAATATTACCTAAGCAGAGCTCAATAAAAGCAGCCAGTAATTAACTCAGCTCAGGAAACAGGACTAAACGCAGCGCGCCGAATGATGGAGCTCATTGGATTGCAGGATTAGAGAGCAGAAGCTCGACTTTCTCTGGAGCTTTTGTGTGAGGAGGACTGGAGAATTTGACATGTTTATAAGCAGAGTGAGGAAAAAACAAGTATAATAAAATATTGAACATTAGGGCTGCAACAAACGACTATTTTAATAGTCGACTAATCAATGATTATTTATTATTATTATTTTATTATTTATTTATTTATTTTTATTAGTCAATTAGTCAGGTCATCTGTGAACTGGATGTAAAACACACATTATAACAACATTTGCTTTAAATTTGAAATGTTTGAGTTACAAGTTAACTAAAAATAAAAACAATATAGGACAATAGTTTATGAAATGTTTAATGAATCATGCAGCTTCTTTCCTTTATTTGCTTAAAACGAGGCTTAAATTAAGTAAGTTTGGTCAGCAGGAAAAAAGTAAATAAAAGTCTATAATAATCCTTTTAAAAGCTTAAAAACACATATTTAACCAAATATATATATCAATATTTCTAAACACATATAGACAAAGCCATATAATCAAAGACAATGGCAGCGTTAGAAAGCACGCACAGTAGTTTAGAGATTTAAGAAAAAAACAAAGTGACTATTAAATTAGAAAAGTTTAATAATCAACATAGTCGTGACTAGTCGACTAATCGTTGCAACCCTAGTTAACATTCTTTTTAAATATCTCAAATAAGGTATTTTAGTCTCTACGCTGCCAGTTCTCCAGTTTTTAATTATTTTTTATGTGAAAGTCCGTAAACAAATGTGATTTATCTTTACTAAATCCAAAAATTCAAACCTCCGATTTATTTTCATCCCTTATAAGTGATGAAACAGTTTCTTTCTTAATTTGTATGCATTAAATGAAACAAAAAAAGAAGAAAAACATGACAAAACAAATAAAACAAAACAAAAAAACAAACAAAAACAAAAAACCAAAACAAAGAAAAAAAACAAACAAAACCAAACAAAACAGAACACAAGTCAAAAACAAAAAAAACAAACAAGACCAAGAAAAAACAAAGACAAAACCTAAGCTAAACAAAACAAAACCAAACCCCAAATCAAAACAAAAATAAAACCAAACACAACCAAAACAAAAGGAAATGAAAAAAAAACAAACCTAAACAAAACCCAAAAATAAAACAAACATAACCAAAAAAACAAAACAGAACACAAATCAAAAATATAAAACAAACAAGACCAAAAGAAAAAACAGAACCTAAGCTAAACAAAACAAAATCAAACCCCAAATCAAAACAAAAATAAAACCAAACAAAACCCAAACAAAAGAAAAAAAACAAAAATAAACTTAAAGAAAACACAAAACAAAGAAAACAAACATAACCAAACAAAACAGAACAAAAATCAAAAACAACAAAAACCAAACACGACCAAAAAGAAAAAAACAAAACCTAAGCTAAACAAAACCAAACCCCGAACCAAAACAAAAATAAACCAAACAAAACCAAAACAAAAGGAAAAGGAAAAAAAACCCAAAAACAAACCTAAGCAAAACACAAAAACAAAACATAAGCAAACCAAACAACCCCATTCCCAACACAAAAACATATTAAAAAAAACGCACAACAAAATAAAATAAAAGCTTTCCCCTTGAGGAATTATCCCTGATCCCAGCCTGAACTCCTTCAGATAACTGGAACATTCTGCTCTTCTGGAACTTCCCCGTTTTCTACCGTCTGAGGAAGATTATTCTGCAGGAACAATGTCTCATTTACAAGTAAAACAAATGTTTGGCTCCAGGTTTAACACAGACTCCAGCCTGTGTGGTCGATTCCAATGATCTATGGGACAGAGCGACGTTCATGTAGTCCGGCTGCTTCATGGCCAACACGAGTCGAGTCGATCACTCGTTTGCTTACAGATCATTTCAGCCGCTTCCTTTGGGAGTTTGGATATTAACTCATTACTTCATCTTTGTAACCAAGGTTGGAAAATCTTGATGCAGCTGTTTACAGGAGAATATGCAATCACTTGAATCTGTGTACTTTTCCAAACTCTGAATTTGTGTGAAGGCGGTTCAGATCTGTTTAATCAAGTTTATTTATGTGGCCTCCTCCTCACAAACAAAAGTCACCTTAAAAACTTTTAGAAAGTAAACAAGCTAAATTCAAGTCTGGCTAAAAGCAGTCCAATCCCATCCATTTACAATCCAATTAATACCAATTCATGTCGGTGAAATAAGCAGCTGCTTGCACTCAGAACGTTAGCGCTTCGTAGCCGCGGCATCCAGGCGGGTCTGCTAATTGACAAAGGCGGCGCAGCTTTCCTCGCTCAAGACGAGAGCACCTCATTGACTCGCCTGGAAGGGGGCTTTTTAGACGGGAGGGGGTTTTCTTTGCCGCACAGCTGTCACTAGACGCTGCCGACGCGGCGTTCGGCATCTGTAAAACGGTCATGTCCATGAGCCTCACGCCGCCGCTACCCGGGTTTCCCGCTGAAGCTAAATCGGTGGATTTAGTCTCCTCGACCTCCCTGCAGGATTTATTCAGTTTATGCTCTAAAGATACTAAGAATTCAAGAAATGTTGGATTTTTTAAAGCAACAAACTAAAAATTAATACATTAATAATACTCAGAAAAGAAAGCACTGCTTACTCAATAAAAAAAAAGCTTTTTTAAATATATTAAAACTACAAAAACACCTTTTATAAATCATAAAAAAATCTACAGCATGTGTCAAAGTCAAGGCCCAGGGGCCGGATCCGGCCCTCCAAGTAATTATTACTGGCCCTCCAGATAATTTTATTTTGTTGTGTTTTTGTTATCTTGCGTTAATTTTTAACTTGAATAACTTTGACTTTATATTTTTTCAGAGGGTAAAATATTGAAAGTCATTTAAGGTTTAAGTTGATTTATTCTTGAATAATCCAACTTTTTATTATTCATAAATATGTTAATAAGTTACAGTTTTAATTTTTTTTTTAAAATGGGCATTCTGCTTGCTTTTTGGACTATTTTGGAATTTACTAAGATTCTTTTAAGGATCTTTCGGAGTTTAGCTAATATTTTAGCTACACGCTAGCTGTTTTGGCTAATTTAGGCCTTTTTTCGGTTTTTAAGGATATTTCGGAGTTTAGCTAATATTTCAGCTACACGCTAGCTGTTTTTGGCTAATTTAGGCCTTTTTCCGTTTTTAAGGATATTTCGGAGTTTAGCTAATATTTCAGCTACACGCTAGCTGTTTTTGGCTAATTTAGGCCTTTTTTCCGTTTTTTAAGGATATTTCGGAGTTTAGCTAATATTTCAGCTACACGCTAGCTGTTTTGGCTAATTTAGGCCTTTTTTCGGTTTTTGAAGATATTTTCGGAGTTAAGCTAATATTTTAGCTACACGCTAGCTGTTTTGGCTAATTTAGGCCTTTTTCCTGTTTTTAAGGATATTTTGGAGTTTAGCTAATATTTCAGCTACACGCTAGCTGTTTTGGCTAATTTAGGCCTTTTTTCGGTTTTTAAGGATCTTTCGGAGTTTAGCTAATATTTCAGCAGCATGCTAGCTGTTTTGGCTAATTCAGGCCTTTTTCGGTTTTTAAGGATATTTCGGAGTTTAGCTAATATTTCAGCTACACGCTAGCTGTTTTGGCTAATTTAGGCCTTTTTTCGGTTTTTAAGGATATTTCGGAGTTTAGCTAATATTTCAGCAGCATGCTAGCTGTTTTGGCTAATTTAGGCCTTTTTTCCATTTAAGGATATTTCGGAGTTTAGCTAATATTTCAGCTACACGCTAGCTGTTTTGGCTAATTTGGGCCTTTTTTCCGTTTTGAAGGATATTTTGGCATTTAGCTAATATTTCAGCTACACGCTAGCTGTTTTTGCTAATTTAGGCCTTTTTTCCTGTTTTTAAGGATATTTTGGAGTTTAGCTAATATTTCAGCTACACGCTAGCTGTTTTGGCTAATTTAGGCCTTTTTTCGGTTTTTAAGGATATTTCAGAGTTTAGCTAATATTTCAGCAGCATGCTAGCTGTTTTGGCTAATTTAGGCCTTTTTTTGGTTTTTAAGGCTATTTCGGAGTTTAGCTAATATTTCAGCTACACGCTAGCTGTTTTGGCTAATATGGGCTTTTTCAGTTTTTTAGACAATTTTGAAGTTTAGCTATTTTTTAAGCTTCATGCTAGTTGTTATGGCTAACCAACGTTTTTGTTATCGTCTTTTTAGGCTAATTTGGCATTAAGCTAATATTTTTGCTGAATATCAATTTCAGAATCGTCAGTTATCAGTACTAACATCTTCAGCAGCTAAATTCAGCTTACCGCATTCACACTAGGATTATCAGAGATAATGCTATATATCTAGTTAATATATATATTTTTTTAAGTTACAGTTTTAAAAATTAAGTTTCAGAGTATTTATCCTGTACGGCCAACAACCTGTGTTTTGGATTTTGGCTCCCTGTTCGATTGAGTTTGACACCCCTGCTCTATACTGTGCTGATTCCAGTGACAGCTCAGTGGAGGTCACGGCGCTGTCCATGGTGCTGACACTGACAGACTGCGGCACGCAGCAGGGCTGACCTAGCATAAACCTCCAGCTAATTTATAATAAATATGAGAGGAAGATAACAGCAGAAAGGTGAGCTAATATTAGGACCACTTTAGTTAATGGAGACCTTGTTAATGTCGTATATATTTAGTCAGTCCAGCTCCCTGTAGTTTGCTGAAGCGAACGCTCTTATTACAGCTTTCTTATCTTTTTTTTTCTCTTTTTGTAAGACTCAGAATAATAATTTAGCCTTGTGGGAAGCAGGAGAAAAGGTTTCACGAGATTCTAGTTCTTTACTAAAAGAAATACATTTTTAGTTTCCCGCGTTTCGATTGAAAAGAAATAAACACTACAATAGTTTCCAGAGGTTTTTTTAGGTGAACGAACTTCATTTATTCATTTATTTGGCGATTCCTCTAGTTTGGCAATGAAAAAAAGTGGCGATGTTAAAAGAATACTTTCCTTATTTTAGATCCTTTTCCCAGAAATCCAAACCTTAAATTTAATTTAATAACAAAATGGAGGATAATTTGTGATAAGATTAAGCACCTAAAATTCAAATCTTACAGTCAAATGATCTATTATTCATAAAATGTGCCCTTTAGGAGAATTTTTCTGCTATTAAAATCTATGTCTTCCTGCTCTAGTTGCTCCTCATCTACTAAAAATGGAACATAACTATAAGACATTTTAGAATAGATCAAGATTGACTCATGGCAAACAGGTAGACGACCATAAAAAAACTGCATTAATTTCAAAAACCATAAAAAGGAGTCACTTTCGTCTGTATTCCACACACCGATGGAAGACACTGAACGTCTCTGCAGGTCCTCCTAATGTAATTTCAGAAAAGATAAGGAACGAAGATGATGTCTTTGAGTCCTGGATACTTGACCTGACTTGGATTCATTTAAAAAGGACATTTATTCTTCACACGTCCTCTGGGTTTTTCTCCTTTAATAAATTACATACCTGGATCTTCCTTTTCCTTTCTCACAAAAAATGTAAATTTAGATTTTTGTGCGATTTATCCTATTTTGATAAGTATTAAAATGGATTTTAATTAACTGGTCCTCACAGTTATCAATTCAAGGCAAACAAGACATTTTAAAATGCTTTTGAACTGCTTTCACACAGATATAATGCGGTGCGTCAAGACTTCATGAATCTGAAGTTCAGGGACTCGGCTTTGTGAACGTATCGTTTTCAGTGACACGACCAGCAGGTGGAAAACACATCCAACATGGCTGTTGAGTGAGAGAGTTACTGTCCTGAACTTCCATCCATTTCTCAACCAGCTGGGGCCATGTGCTTAACAGAGACTGTCCGGACCACTATTGGGTGAAAGTGGGACACATCCTGGACATGACGCCCACCTCTTGCAGATTCTATGGAGCAGGAGCGATCAAGTCTGCTACAATAGCGAGCCGGTGGACAGCATCTCCACCATCCAGGTTGTGGGAATGCTAGTGAGGTCCACCTGCCAGGTTTCAGCACAGCTACCAACGTGTGACACCCAGGTTTTATTAGAGCCAGCAAGGTCTACTGTCCAGGTTCTGGCAGAGCTATCAAGGTCCACTGTCCAAGGTCCAGCAGAGCTTGTGACACCCAGCTTTTAGCAGAGCTAGCAAGGTCCACCATCCTGGTTCCAGCAGAGCTAGCAAGGTCCATCGTCCAGGTTTCAGCAGAGCTAGCGAGATCCACTGCCCAGGTTATAGCAGAGCTACCAAGGTCCACTGTCCTGGTTCCGGCAGAGCTAAAAGCGTGCAACGCCCAGATTTTAGCAGAGCTACCAAGGTCCACTGCCCAGGTTCTGGTAGCGCTAGCAAGGTCCACTGTCCAAAGTCCTGCAGATTTCTGCTGATCAAGAGCCTTGATAGGTTTTCACAGAACACAAGGTCTTATAGAGCTCAAGGTTTGCAGGGGGTGGGGGCAGGGGGCTCGGAGCTAGCAAGGTCTGATAGAGCTCACTGGTTTGCAGGCGGCTGGCTAGCTGGTAGAATGAGAGCCGCCGCGGGTGCCGTCATAGCACGATCACGATGGGCTTTGATGCTTTTCATATTTTCATAATAAAAAGATTCACTTTTAATTTTTAATTTTCTCTTCTCAGCTTAATGAGGGACAGAAATTCTTCACCGTAGAGCGGCTCACATTGCAGGAGTGAAGTACAACTCACCGGAAGACTCTGAATGATCTGGTGAACCCAGACACAGTCCCTCTGTAGAACTCTCTACAGCACATGAACCCAAGATACTCACTCAACATCATCCGTGTTTTCCATGATGTGGCAACCAATGAAATCTAGGGCAGGCGTCAAGCAGTACATTTTCCTCTTCATCATTTAACATTTTTGTGGTTTCATTCTCGTTCAAGACTAACCACCAACAGTCTTTGTGCGGAAACTCGTCACGTTGAAGAATGCATCTGCTCGAGTTCAGATAATTGGAAGAACATCTTCTGTCGCAGTTTTGTGTGTCAGATCAACAGCGGTTCACCTGCACGGCTCGGCGTGTCAGATTAACTGTTGTCAGTGTGACTTAGAGATTTTAATGAGATTGGAGTCAGACAGGTCACAGAAGCTGCAGCAGATAGGATTATTATAAAGGCTGATAAGCGGTAATGAAATTATGCTCTGCGGTGGGAGGGCAAATGGACTAATTTGGTCATTTATAGAGAGGAAGGTGGGCAGAAGTTTTCATCTTTACACTGACAGAAAACACAAAGAGATAAAAAGCATGAAAATTAATCAGAGCTTTTTTTTCTTTTTTTATTCTTTTGGCTTTCTTTAAACTAATCAGATAAAGCCCACTTTGATCAAAATTATATTTTAACACCATTTTGTGGACTTTTTTCCAATGATGGAGGAAAAAGATAAAGAAAATGTATGTTTATTTATTTAAATCTTGTGAATCAGAAGCAGACAAAAATAATTTAGTTTGAAAAAGTTTTTTTTTGTCATTAAAAAAATCTAAAAATATTTTTGTCGTTGAAAATATGCTACAATCTGAGCTCACGGAGAGGGTAAAGGGGGGCGGGGTTGCACTGCACCAATAATCCCGCAGACAAAACGATAACTGAAGTGGGTCCTTAGTATTATTTTATTCATATACTTGACTAAATGTATTTCCATTAAGAATATTTTTGACTGTGTGTATTGAGTTTGGGGATTTTTAGGATTTTCCAGCATCAGAGGTTAGTAGCAAATGAGGCAATGACCATTTTAGATCTAGATTTAGAAAAAAATCCATGTCAGTTTTTTGACACACATCAGCATTCTTGTAATAAATGTAGCAAGTTTCATAATTTGGCAATAAATAAATATAATATGTATTGCAGTTTAATGTAGATTCCACAAAACATCAACGTGAACGCTACAGACGAACTATGAACACGGTGTGTCTCTGTACAACTGAAAGTGAAACAGTTTTTGTTGAGTATGAGTTGCCCTATTTTGGCCAGGGGTGCAAGTATTCGTTGCAGTATTTTTTTCCACTGATAACCACTAGAGGGCACTGTAGGTGTGTGTATCAGTAGTTGCAGCGCAAAAGAAGCGCTGTCCAAAACAATCAAGAAGAGTACAGGCTTTAAACTAAAAACAACTGGATGTAATGCCTCCACCAGCCGGGAGCATCAAGTTTATGAACGACGAGCGTCGTGTCTCGAATTTGAGGCTTTTTAGAAAAACAAGCAGCGGACATGAATTTGATGATTCGCGTTCGGTACAAACTCAGCATCACACCGCGATGGGCATGTTTACTTAGAAGCATTGCTCTTTTCTCCAGTGTGTGACTTTTACTCTGGAGTGATCTATATGTGGTTTTTACTTCTTTAGCATGATATTTGTGGCTCCAGAGACTTATTCTCTGATGCGACTTGGACTCTGGAAAGTCCCATAATTCTGGTTCATGTTGGAAAACAAGCAGCAGCTGTTTTAGTTCTACTAGTTGTACTCTGGTGCAACTTAAAGTTTGGTGCTAGTTGTACCCCTGCGCAACCCTGTTCTCTGACGCGACTTGTACTCTGGCGCTACTCATATTTTGGTGCAAGTTGTACTCTGGCGCAACTTAAAGTTTGGTGCTAGTTGTACTCTAGCGCATCCTGTAGTCTGGTGCGACCTGTATTCTGGCGCATCCTGTAGTCAGGTGCGACCTGTACTCTGGCACAATTTACACTTTGGTGCTAGTTGTACTCTGGCGCAACCTATACTCTAGCGCATCCTGTAGTCTGGCGCAACCTGTACTCTGGCGCAACTTACACTATGGGGCTAGTTGTACTCTGACTCAACCTGTACTCCAGCGCAACTTACACTTTGGTGCAAGTTGCACTCTGGCGCAACCGATACTCTGTCGCATCCTCTAGTCTGGTGCAACTCATATTTTGGTGCTAGTTGTACTCTGGCGCAACCTGTACTCTGGCGCAACCTGTACTCTGGCGCAACTTACACTATGGGGCTAGTTGTACTCTGACTCAACCGGTACTCCAGCGCAACTTACACTTTGGTGCAAGTTGTACTCTGGCGGAACTTAAAGTTTGGTCCTAGTTGTAATCTGGCGCAACCTGTACTCTAGCGCATCCTGTAGTCAGGCGCGACCTGTAGTCAGGCACATCCTGTAGTCAGGCGCGACCTGTACTCTGGCGCAATCTGTACTCTAGCGCATCCTGTAGTCTAGCACGACCTGTACTCTGGCGCAACTCCTATTTTGGTGCAAGTTGTACTCTGGCGCAACCTGTACTCTAGCGCATCCTGTAGTCTGGCGCAACCTGTATTCTGGTGCATCCTGTAGTCAGGCGCGACCTGTACTCTGGCGCAACTTACACTTTGGTGCTAGTTGTACTCTGGCGCAACCTGTACTCTAGCGCATCCTGTAGTCTGGCACGACCTGTACTATGGCGCAACTTACACTATGGGGCTAGTTGTACTCGGACTCAACCTGTACTCCAGCGCAACTTACACTTTGGTGCAAGTTGTACTCTGGCACAACCTATACTCTGGCGCATCCTCTAGTCTGGCGCAACTCATATTTTGGTGCAAGTTGTAATCTGGCGCAGTCTGTACTCTGGCGCAGCCTGTAGTCAGATGCGACCTGTACTCTGGCACAATTCATATTTTGGTGCTAGTTGTACTCTGGCACAACCTATACTCTGGCGCATCCTCTAGTCTGGCGCAACTCCTATTTTGGTGCAAGTTGTACTCTGGCGCAACCTGTACTCTAGCTCATCCTGTAGTCTGGCACGACCTGTACTCTGGCGCAACTTACACTATGGGGCTAGTTGTACTCGGACTCAACCTGTACTCCAGCGCAACTTACACTTTGTTGCTAGTTGTACTCTGGCACAACCTATACTCTGGCGCATCCTCTAGTCTGGCGCAACTCATATTTTGGTGCAAGTTGTTCTCTGGCGTAACCTGTACTCTGGCGCAGTCTGTACTCTGGCGCAGCCGGTACTCTGGTGCAGCCTGTAGTCAGGTGCGACCTGTACTCTGGCACAGTTCATATTTTGGTGCTAGTTGTACTCTGGTGCGACCTGTACTCTGGCGCAACTTACACTTTGGTGCTAGTTGTACTCTGGCTCAACCTGTACTCTGGCGCATCTTGTACTATGGCACAACTCATATTTTGGTGCAAGTTGTACAATGGCACTAGCTGTACTCTGGCGCAACCTGTGCTCTGGCGAGACTTATACTTTGGTGCTAGTTGTACTGTACTTGTATTCTGGTAAATCCTGTAATTTTGTAGTTTTTAATCCCGTTAAAGATGCACATTTTCTCTCTCTCCGAGATGGTTTTCATTTCCTCCATTAGTCAGTAGCAGATCTCCAAACGCTGCTCTCTGATTGGCTTCAGACCCAGAGCTGCAGACGATCAGCAAAAGTGTTTTTTGTGTCCTGGATGTTTTAATTTTCTCACATCAAAACAGATTCAGGATGGTCGGTTTGCTGTGAGCTTCAGTCTGTGAAGGAAACTGTGCCATCAGACGACTTTAAATAAGCTGCTGTGTGTGTGTGTGTTTCTGTGTGTGTGCGCTAGCCTTGAATGAGCGCTCCAAGTGCCAGACTGAGAAAGTGGAATCAGTTTTCTTCCTGACAGGCAATACAGCAGCTTTTCCCATTGTGTGCGTGTGTGTGTTTGTGTGTGTCAGGCTGAAGGACAAATTTTGACAAAAACACTTTAAAAAGGGGCTAAAGCGACTCAGAGACCACCTAAAAAGGAACGGAAACACCCAGAAGGGGGCAAAACGGACAAAAAAAAAAAAAAAAAAAAAACCCACTATAAGCTCTTTTCCCCCCCCTCCCCCTTAGGCTCCTCCTCACTGTTTCCTTTTGAGTGTTTATTATATTAATGACGAAATTTTGGCGCGAACACAAAACGGATCCGAGCTGTAATCAATCTGAAAGGCTCAGTTTTGGGAGGCACAGCTACACAAGTTTAAGCTCTGTGAAATTCAGATTTCACGCAGCTCGCTGTCGGCCCTTTATGTTTCCCCCGGTTCGCCACAGACTGCGAAGACGCTCGCCAAGCATTCGCTGGCCGCGGTACAGATCTGCCTTCGCTTCCTCTTAAGAAAAAAATATTTCTGCTATTTGGAAAAAGCTGGATTGTGCTTTAAAGTATGATGTCTAAAAGGAGAACAGTTTGGAGAGAATTTAGAAACATCGTGTCTAAAATGTAATAAAGACAGTCGTTTTATGACATCTTTACCTGGTCTGCTTTTTTAAAATATAACCCTGAGCGTGTTCGTGTCAGATTTGCAACCCTCGAGTCTTCCCTCCAAAACGGCAACACATTGGAGTCTAAATTAATTAATTAGAAACGGCCCAGATGGAAACTTTCTCTCTTATGCTGTGCAATCTGTGCTCGCAGATTCGCAAAATTACGTGCAAAAAAAAAAAAAGTCTAAAATCTTTCCTCCCAAAAATGTGTGGATGTCGGCTCCACACCAGACCCCCCACAGGTGACGCACGCGCCACCAGATAAGTGTGATTCTGGACGATCAGCATGGATCATCCTTAAAACCACATTTATGTCAGTTGGTTTAAGGAACAAATTCCTCTTCGTGTTTTTTTTTTTTAAAGCCTGTTCTGGATGCGTTCCCAGCAGAAAATTGGTTTGCGTTCGTGTTAATGCACACCTTAAAAGCTCATTTTTAGAAAATCTACTCAGAGTGATGGGGAAGAAAATAAAGAAAAAGCTGAAAAAAACAAAAACTAAAAAAAAATCGAGTGGAAAAAGTGAAGCAACAAGTACAAAGGAAAACTAATAAGACTAAAAATACAAATATATATATTTTCACAGTTAATACTTATTGGATTTATACTTTTACTAATTCAATTTTCGCAATAAAAACTTTCACCGTCACTTTTTTTTAGCAGATATAAAATATCCAATATTTGTATTGTTAAAAATCATATATTTGATTTTTTAAGTCATAAATATACTAATTTATTCTTCTAATTTAACAGTTTCACGACTTCTTTATTGTAAATTTACGAGATTTAAAGTCGTAATTTATTTATTTACTTGTTCGTAAACTAGCCTTAATTATTCCATCATATGTTTCTAATAAATTGTTAAATTTATAATCAATAGTAAATTTGGTTTCTTACATATTAGTGTACTTTATTTTGAAAGTCTTTGCTGCTGTTGAAAGTAAAATAAGTTAAAATTAAGAAATATAAGAAAATATATATGTTATATTTCAATAATTGTAATATTTAAATCTATGAAGTTATGACAGCAAAAACAAAGTTTTTGTTGTCATAACTTTTTCGGAGAAAGACCACGGATAAACGAGCAATCCTGATCAGGTTCGTGAATCGAAAACATAAGACAGCTCTGATGAAACAACGTAAACAATTAAAAAATACGAAGACATTTCGTAATGATCATCTTTGCAAATATTACGCTGATCTGGCTAAACACGCGAGGATCCTACGACCTAAACGACAGATCCAGTCCACTTGGGTCCAGAACTCCAGAATCTTTGTCAAACCACTCGGACCACCGGACCTGACGAAGCCTCTGGAAATAAAATCCATGAAAGACTTTGAGAACTGTGGGATTACGCATGTGTGAACCTCTAATTCAAGCAAATTGTGAATTGTGGACTCATGAAACCGTCGGAACCGTTGAATACGAACTCTGACCCGATTCTGAAGAACTTGAGCACAATTCCCTTGAAATGAGACCTTCACAGTGACTCAGTCAAAACAACGAAGATGGTTTACGTGGCCTTAAACCTGTTCCTAAACAAAGATGTAGCTCTGGTCTGAATATAATCTGCTCAAACTGTCTTTTAATGAGAATATTTTGAAGTTTTCCATTAATAAATCATGATTTTTTTACTTAGCACTTTTTCATTATAATAATCGATCTTTGATAAATGCAATCTACTCAAATTGTCTTTTTTAATAAGAATATTTTGATATATTTTCCTGCAGTAACAAATGAAGTTGATTACTACTGATATTTTTTGAATCTTTAATGAGAATGTTTAGATTACTGTTGATGAATATTATAAATGATTTGTCTATGGATGTTTCTGAAATTCTATTACATCACTGATATTATTGATCTTTTATTACCTGAAACTATATTGATATTTGATTTTAAGTCCTGAACCGGATATTGATAATTCATGTAGAGAAAATGGTATGGTCGAGTCGGGGTGGGATTATATAAGTTCGCTTCCTTCCACCCCCTTTCAAGCGATCTACTTGTGATTTATTATGTGAAGTTATTCCATGTATTATAACCTGATTGCTTGAAATAAACCATTTCATTCATTCATTCATTCATTCATTCATTCATTCATAGTGTATTTTTCAGTAAGAAACTGGTCCAAATGGCTCTTTAAGAGGTCAAAGGTTACCGACTCCTGTTAGCTACACCTGAGAGTCGAAGGATTTTCCAACAAGCTCAGAGGTTTATATAAGTAAATGTTTTATTTTTCTTACTTTATAAAAGAGAAAAAAAAAAGCAAAACACCTTTCTGTGAATGCAGCTAAGTAAACAGCAATTAACAGGAGAGAAACCTGCAAAATGATGTGACAACAACATGAGGTCAGCGGGGACGCAAGAGGGAAAAAAACAAAAGTTAATCACCAATGAATAAAAAAAAGGTGACAAAAAAAGACAAATAAAAGCGGTTGAAAGCGAACGCAAAGAGAAAAGAAAGACTGGATAATGAATAATTGAAGAAACGGGAAATAAAGAGGAAGTTTAGGGAGAAAAAAATCAATAAGACAAAAAAGAGAATAATAGAGGAACAGATGTGACAATAAAGTGATCCGTTCCTCCATATTCAGACAGTCTTCCCATTATTTTCACGCTTCTTGTTTTTTTCACAAGTGGAGTTTCCTGCTGTTCTGCATTCATTTGGTTACATGAATGCGTGAGATAAAGACAGGCGAGCAGAAAAATCTGCTGAGAACAGAAAATGTTTCCAAAAGACGAGTTAAATGAGACTCCGGTAGACTGAAGCAGCATTATCTACAACATGAAGAAGAGGGAGAATAAACCCACAGCTCTAAAAAAAAAAATCCATTCAGATGTTAAAAAGAGAGAAGCTATCGTGGCGTTTTATATATTTTTATTTATTTATCAGCAGACCAGCGGGTTCCATGTCCTTGATTTAGTCATTTGACACACCTCAATGGAGGATGGAGACTTAAAAATACAGCTTTAAAACCCAAACAGAACAAAATAAGTCCAAAAAAACCCCACTTTATTTATTCTATTGGACCAGTTTTATTTATTTAAGTTGATTAACCTTTTTTGTGCTTAAGTTAGTTTTTAAGAAAAGTTTAATTAGCGGCATATGTTTTAAAATGTCACCGAGATGTGTTCTGAAGCACAAAAGTTTACATTTAAATGTAAATAATGACTTTTTATGGAGCTGAATTGGGGCCAATATATTTGAAACAGAAATAAAATATTTTGAAAAAAAATATAAATGCTTGGCCGAAAAAAAAAGTCCAAAATTTTTTGCTATTCTAAAATAAACTTAGTTATTTTCAGCTTCAAATGCTGTTTTTTCTAAGTATCAAAACTAAAAATTTAAGGTTTAGAAAGCTAAAAAACTGAAAAATTGAAGCTGAAAAGAAGTTTATTGTCTGCCGCCGCTCAGATTTACTGCTCGACACATTGATGGAGCAACCACTGAAGTTGTTCTGGATTTCATTGGTTAGACCAGAGTCTACTTTTGTCATGAACAAAAGCAAAATAATATCTAAAAAGAAACTAGCATCTCTTAAAAAGAGATTTTTTTTTTACTTTAGTAGCAAAAAAGCTAGCTTGTTGCTTAATTACTAGCTGAACTTCTAAAGAGCCTAACATTTCTCTGTAAATTAAAAAAGCCAAAAATTTTAGCATGTTGCTAAAATATAAAGCTAAACTCCAAATTAGCATAAAACCTCCAGTAAATTAGCTAAAAATGTTAGCATATTGCTAAAATAGTAGCTAAACTCCAAATTAGCATAAAAACGAATTAGAAGCCAAATCTGCCAAAAAAAAAGCTAGCTTGTTGCTTAAATACTAGCTGAACTCCAAAATAGCCTAAAATTCTTCAGTAAACTAACAGTCAAAAACGTTAGCATGTTGCTAAAATATAGGCTAAATTCTAAATTATCCAAAAAGACTTTCAGTAGATAACACATTAGCTGAAAACATTACCATTTTACTAAAATATTATATTATAAACTTACAATTCGCATACAATTTCTTAGCCAAAAATGTTAGCATGTTGATAAGATAGAAGATAAAATTCTAAATAGGCCAAAAAAAAACTCCAGTAGGTAACACATTAGCCTGAATAGCCAAAATAGCCTAAAATTCTTCAGTAAACTAACAGTCAAAAACATTAGCATGTTGCTAAAATAGAAGCTAAATTCTAAGTTATCAAAAAAAAAAAAAAGAATTCAGTAGATAACAAATTAGTTGAAAACAGCCTTTTACTAACATATTAGCTAAACTTTAAATTATCCTAAAAACCCCACCAGAAAACAAATTAGCCAAAAACGTTGCTAAAATAATAGCTAATCTTCATCCAGAGAGCCACTATGGAGAGATAAAAGAGCCACATGTGGTTCTGGAGCCGCAGGTTTCAGACGTTAGACGAACTATTGACAACATGGATGATGTTGAGCGAGTAGCTTGGATTTATGTCCTCAAAAACATCATAAGCCTATGACCTATCCATGGTGTATCCCACCTCCGCCCAACAGGAACCAAGACGGTCTCCAGCAACCTTGCTACGTCCGTAGGTTCAAAAAAATCCTCGCTTTCAGCAGCCATATTGAATTTATTTTTCTACCATTTGATCAAGTCATACCTGGAATTAAGAGACATGGTTCACTGTAGTCTTTTTGAATTAATTCCCTTTCAAACCACCTTAAAAAAAACTGGTGAGAAAAAAAAAATCTCTTCAAAACTACTAACCATTTAACTTAATTAAACATATAGTGGGATGGAAACCTAAAAGCAATGTGAGAATGAGGCATTATGGGTAGTAGTATTGTTCCAGGAAATTTCATCTCAATGGGACGTCCTGGTAAAATAAAGGTTAAAGAAATAAATTCAAATTAATGTAAAATTGGCAGAAAAGCAAGATTTCTTCATTTGTCTTCCCTTGTAAAACAATAAGATATTTTGTTTTTGTTGCAGTGTTAATGAAAAAAAATGAAAAAAAAGAAACAAACGCACCATTTTTTCAGTCATTTTCTACTTTTGTCTTTAGTAACTTAAGTATTAAAACAAACTCGATGTCTAATACCGTAGTAGTCATGTTAACTGGGGGTCGACCCTAAAAACACTTAACTGAGTATCAAGCTGGGAGGTCTCTGGTTTAGCTTGACTCTGGATTTTAACCCACAACCTACCAACCTGAGGGTGGACACTCTACCACTAGGCCACTCACCAAGTCTCTGAGAGTTTTAGACCAAAATCCAAGACTATCAGGTTAAATAAAAGTCATAGAAAAAATATAGTTCCCGTTGTAAAGTTTTCTGAGTATGAATAGTTAATTAAATGAAGCAAATATTTACAGAATGTGCATCTAAAGTTAAAGAGAGTTAAAACACAGAGCAAACGGTATTCATGATGCTGTAATAAAGCTTAGCCAGCATCAGATTATTTATAGATTTGGATTATTTTTAGATCTGCACACCTCAGCTTCCCTCTCTGCCCTTTAACTGCACGTTTCATGTTTTAGTCTCATCTGGACTCGAGGGTCACCATCACGCCACGCCGGTCTGCGGAAGCACAGACGAGTCTTTGGGTCTTTGTTAAAATCCTGCTCGGCTTCTTAAAAAAAACTGCAGTTTATTTGATCAGTATTTTAACCAATCAGCTGCTAAAAAGGTGAAAAAAAAGTTGCTCGTTAATTTTCTTTTTAACTGTTGATGGGAAAAAAAAGGCGTTTTTAGAAGAAGAAGCATAGAAACTTACAGGCTGAAAATCTACACGCTGAGGAAGGTGGAGCCTCCTGCTGGTCGGGTGACGAACGATGAAACAGCTAGTCAGGTAGGGGGCGGGGGTGAACCCCCTCAGTCACCTGTAAAAACACAAGTTTATATTCAAAACACATAACTTTATCAAAAAAGTATATTAAAACCATCGAGTTTTGGAGCACAATTAGAGCTACCACAAACGATTATTTTAATAGTCGACTAATCGCCGATTATTTTTTCAGATTAGTCGATTAATCGGGTCATGTGCAAACTGGATGTAAAGCTCACAACTTAACCTTGATTAGCTTTAAACTAGCTAAAAACTAGATATATAGCATTACTTCCGATAATGCTGGTGTGAATGCTGTAAGATGCTGAAAATGATATCTTAAAACACTGAAGCTGTAAAAAAACGATTTCACTCAAACTGCTTACATAAAAACTAAATCTAGTTTAAAAACAAAGAACAAGACATTGCTTAGATTGCATAGAACACATAAAATAAATAAATATACAAATAAACATCACTAAACTAATGGAAAGTAGAAATCTGGCTTTGTACTGTCAAATTAGCCTTAAAAACGGAAAGAAAGCCCAAGTTAGCCAAAACAGATGGAATTTAGCTGAAATTTTATCTGGACTTCAAATTAGCCTAAAATAACCTAAATATATATATTAAAATATATAAATATATATATATATATATATATATATATATACATATACATACATATACACACTCATATATATATGAAATTAGCCAAAATAGCTAGCATGTAGAAGAAATACTAGCTAAACTCCAAAATAGCCTAAAAAACAGAATGAAAAAGGCAAAAATAGCCAAAATAGCTAGCATGATGCTATTATAACTTTCAGATTTACTACACTCCAACTCCATATAATTTAAACGACTATTAAATTAGTCGTCAAGTATTTTAATAGTCGATTAGTCGACTAATTGTGGCAGTTATGGGAAACGGGGGAGGGGTATTAACTTCAGACTCCGCGGCTTCTTGGGATGATCTTTGACCCTAATTGGCGGGTGAGCCCCACGTTTGTCACCCGATGGCGTAAACGGTTGAAGAGTTACGATATGTAAAAGAGAGCGACTTAGTTTCTTCATTTTTTTCAAGTTTCTTCATTTTTTTTGGGGTACGAAAGGCGAGTTTCAAGCTTTTCTTTTTAAAGAAATGATTAGCCTTTGTTTTAAAATGTCACTATCTGAACTAATTTTTAAAATAACCGACTTAAAATAAAACTTTGGAAAGATTTTTTTTTATTTTTTAAGCAATCACTTTGTAACTTTAATGTCCGCACAAATACTTTTGTGTTTTCTTTAAATACAAAAAACAGAGAACTGATTTCCAAGCATGTTTTTCTATATTAACTTCTGATTTATTCCCATTTCCTACATGTTGTTTTCCACCTAGCGTTAAAAATAAACAATTATAAAGTCGTTTACTTGGCCAAACAAACTGTCCGTATAAAGGTACCCAGTGCTGAAAGTTGCATTAAAAAGAAAACATTTGAAGGAAATGATGAAAAGTGATTAAAATGCTACAATAGAAAAAAAAAATACAGTATCACACGATGCAAAGAGAGAGCTTATAGCATTGGCCGCTGCCGCTGAGTGGAATCCTTCATGTTCAGGAGCTAATTGGATTTCTTCACTCTGAGGTTTGGAGAACGGCTCTCTGGAGGATTCAGATCTGATCTGGTGGCAGAAATCCAGATCTAAGGAAATTAAATCAACTGACATTTGGCTCCCGTCCAATCCCTGCCGCAGATATCTTTAATGAAAAAAAAAAAAACAACTCCTTCGAGTTAAACTCATACATATTAGATTTAAATGCGGAAAAGGAGGAGAGACGAATAATGACGGAGACGTTTCCCTCCGCTCTCTTGAACACCAGAAACACGCGCGGTCGATTGTCGGAACAACAAGTGAGCGGCTCCCCGTTAGCCCTCCTCCTCTTAATGAAAGCGCGGCAGCTTGTTAGCTCAACTCTTCTGCGTGAGCTAACCTTCCATAACAAGGTTATGAGCGCCTTTAGGACGTGCAGTCACCAATTAGAGGCAAACCTATCGGAGGGAGGTCAGACAGGGGAGGATCATGGGAGAAAAACAGAGGTGTGGAGGTACGAGGAAAAGAATCCCTCCATGTCTAAAACTGTGGATGGAAATAAACGGAATCTTAGACTTAAAGGATTCTTCACAGCCTGAATCAACTGGTTTGAAAGACCATCATGCCCTTCTATGTTGGGAGGAAGTGGCGAGCTTCGCACTTGCTGTTCCTCAAGGACCGACTAGTCTGCTTATTCCATCAATAAGACGAGCAAATTTTACTTAGAGCTTCAAAACGAGAATATAATTTAAGGTTTATTACCGGAAAATTGCGTTTTTAACATGTTATTTTGGCCCTTTTCCAATAATCAAGGACATTTTTAAAGAAAATTAGGGTTAAAACTGTTGTGACTCAGGATCAGATCAAAAAATGTTGTTTAAAAAGATCAAATTTGTGATGTAAAAATATAGTGGGCGGGGCCAAAAGTTCCCTGCTGATGCATTCACTTACAAACGACCAGATTGATGTCTCAAGCTCTGAAATTCCACTTTTTTTTGCACCGGCAACTTTAGGTTGGGGTTGTGAGGGGCTGTAAGCTACCGGGTGTGTGTGTGCACAAAGGGATGATGGGAAATGAGGCCCAAACTTTAAAAACTACACTGAAAATAGTGAAAACAAAAATGTCAATTTGAATTTGAGTAAATCATTAACTTAAAAATGTAATTTGATACAGACTAAAAATTTAAATTTAAAAAAATGACAGAACTATTTTTAATCAATCCAACATTTTACTTTTTTTTTAAAGTTTATTTCATAGAAAAGTTACAAAAAAACAATCAGCGTCTCCTCCATGTTGGTTTTAGACACGTTCCTGATTGGTTGATCAGACGTAAATTCTTTGCCAGAGTTCAGATAATTGAACTTTAGAAACACTGGCTTTGATGTATTCTTCTAATATTTTTTACACTGAATCATTTCTGCTGTAGTGAACGGTAGTAAGTAGGAAAAGGATGACGTTCATCAAAGTGAACCTGAAGTATAACACAATATTAGTCGCATAATGTAAACAAATTCATTTGCTTCACTTGAATGTTCCTGTTTGGGACAGGAAGTCTTTTATTTTGAAAGAACGTCATATGAGCTTCTGTTGAAAGTTTAAAATGATTGAAAATTCCAGTTTATCTTCATATTTATTATTTAAAAAAAATAGCAATGTAATGATACAAAGTAGAATCACATTTTTAAAAAGAGTTTATTTAAAAAAAAAGAAAAGGCTATTATGATTTAATCAATATCAAAGAGACTGAAATGGCTCTTTTATTTGCAAAAGGTTTCAGACTCAAGCCCAAAATGCACTGCAGGACCTCTGATAACGTTTGTATGGTAACATATACTGAACACTGGATCAATTAAAAGATCTGTAATTTTTTTAAACTTAAAACGTTAAATTTTTATTGAATTAAAAGTTTAATTAGACAAAAAACAAATACTTTTAAATGTAACAAACTACAGCGCTTCATCAACTGATCATTGGATAATCTCCAACTACTAAAAAACTATATAGATCAGAGGTCAGCAACCTGTAAGAGTAAAACAGCCATTTAGGCTCGTTTTCTACTGATCAAAACCTAGAAGGAGCCGCATTGACTTACGTTAGCCTTTAAGAAATTTGGATTTGCATTAATAACCTTATTTTTTTTTTTCAATAAATGTGAATGTCTATTTTTGGCACGTACAAAAGCAAAAAAAATATATAAAAAACAAAACTAGCATCTGTAAAAAAGGGATTTTTTTATGTTTTTAACTTTAGTAGCCGAAAAGCTAGCTTGTTGCTTAATTACTAGCTGAACTTCAAATTAGCAGAACATTTTTCTGTAAATTAAATCAGCCAAAAACGTTAGCATGTTGCTAAAAAAAAAAGCTAAACTCAAAATTTGCCTAAAACCTCCAGTAGATAACAAATTAGCTAAAAATGTTAGCATTTTGCTAAAATATAAGCTAAACTCCAAATTAGCATAAAAAACTAATTAGAGGTCAAATCTGCCAAAAATGCTAGCTTGTTGCTTAATTACTAGCTGAACTCCAAACTAGCCTAAAATTCTAAACTATCCAAAAAAACTTTCAATAGATAACACATTAGCTGAAAACATTAGCATTTTACTAAAATATTAGCTAAACTCCAAATTAGCATAAAATTTCTCAGAAAACTTAGCCAAAAAAGTTAGCATGTTCCTAAAATAGAAGCTAAAATTCTAAATTAGCCAAAAAAACTCCAGTAGGTAACACATTAGCCAAAAACGTCAGTATGTTACTAAAATAATAAGTAATCTCTATTTTTTTTTCATTTACTATTATTTCATTTTTCTTCAGCCACCATGGAGAGATGAAAGAGCCACATGTGGCTCTGGAGCCGCAGGATGCAGACCCCCTGATATAGATTATAGAACTATCTAGTGCCCTGGATTTTAAAAGTAATTCAGACTATATAGTGAGTAGAGAGGGAATTAAGACATAGCCTAAAACTGGTTACAGTATGAATGTGGCTTAACGCTAGGTTCACACTGGACGCTGAAGTACCGTGGGAGCCACGGCATCCGCTCCGTCCCGCAATTCACACCAGCCGTGCATTTTACTGCGACGTAGTAACATTTTTAAAATATTGTAAAAAATTTTACATTTTGACACAGATCCACTGGCATTTGCTCAAGAACACCAGAATTGACAAGTCCTCCACTGGCGCCCTGTACTTTTCACAGACCAGAGCAGGTTCACCCTGAGCACCTGTGATAGACGTGAAAGAGTCTGGAGAAGACCAGGAGAACGTTCTGCTGCTGCAACGTGGTTCAACATGACAGGTTTGGTGGTGGGTCAGTGATGGTCATATCCATGGAGGGACGCACAGACCTCTACTGCCTAGGAAATGGTGCTCTGACTGCCATAAGGTATCCAGATGAAATCCTTCAACCCATTGTCAGACCCTACGCTGGTGCAGTAGGTCCTGGTTTCCTCCTACTGCACCACAATGCCCGGCCTCACGTGGCAAGAGTCTGCAGGCAGTACCTGGAGGATGAAGGAATTGAAACAATTGAATGGTCTTCACCATCTCCTGACTTAAACCCAATAGAACATCTCTGGGACATTATGTTTGGGTCCATTAGGCGCCGCCAGGTTGCTCCTCAGACTGTACAACAGCTCAGGGATGCCCTCACACAGATCTGGGAGGAAATGCCACAAGACACCATTCGTCGTCTCATTAGGAGCATACATACAAGATCGTGGGGGGCACACAAGATACTGAAAAGCATTTAGAGTTGCAGAAATGAAGTTTTGGAGAAAATGGAATGGATGTAGCTAATATGTTACTTTAAAGTGATATTATACATATATATATTAGTGCTGCCACATACGATTATTTTAATAGTCGACTAATCACCGATTATTTTTTAAGATTAGTCAACTAATCGGATCATGCCCAAAGTGGATGTAAAGCGCACATCTTAAACAATAATTGGCTTAGCTAAAACTGAAAAAATACTAAATTAGCCAAACTAGATAGCATGCAGCTGAAATATTAACTAAACTCCAAAATAAGCCTAAAAAACTGAAAAAAATACAAAATTACCTTAAATAGCTAGCATGTAGCTGAAATATTAGCTAAACCTTCGAAACAGCCTAAAAAAAAAAACCTTAATAAATGCCAAAACAGTCCAAAAAACTAGCAGAATATCATTATAATTTTCAACTTTTCTACATTCTGACTCCATTTAATATAAAGCAACGACTAATCGACTATTAAATTAGTCATCGACTATTTTAATAGTCGATTAGTCATCGATTAGTCGACTAATCATGGCAGCCCTAATATATATCACTATATCTTATATATATATATATACTTTTGTTTGAGTTTTGGTCACTGAACATATCAACGACTCTGATCTGCATCATCAATTTCTCACACAAACGCACAGCGAAGCAAATAGGCTGCGTTAGATTTTCATCTGTTTGTCCTGCACTAATCCCTGGTTTGATCTTTTCGGGGTTAATCCTCTGTGAATGTCTGCGTCTGTTGGGCTGCGATGGATTTACGTTCAGCACCAGAACGCTGACATTTACTTTACATCTTTATCCATCTCGGCCTCCTTCGATTCAGTTTAACCTTCCACCTTTTTTCAATTTGACTTTAATTTTACAGCTGTTTTAAATCTACACATCTCCCCAGTTTGACCCCGCCCCTCTCCGGTTTTATTAGTTTATATAATCTGCACCAATCCCAGATGCCTGAAAGATTTATTGGCATCACAGGGCAAAAAAAAAAAAAAAAAAAGTGACAATGAAAGTTTTAAATAAAGGGTCATGTAATCGCTCTTAAACCACCCACTAACGTATGCATAATCATTTCTATTAAACACAGATCTGATACTCTTAAGCAGAAACGGTTATGCAATGGTTGCATGAAAATCAGAAAGTTAAAAAAGAAACGATTTTAGGAGATAAATACAGAGGAAGTGGAGGCAGTTCTACCCTCAAGACCTTAAAACAAAAACCTGAAGTGTGATAACTCAGACAGCTCTCTTGAATCACTTCAAACCATTTTTCTTTTTAGCACTGAAGCAAATCTGACTTGAGGTTTCATTTGCTGCCCTTTAGACACTTCTGAATTATAAGACGGATGGAAAGTTTGCTGCAGCATTTTTCTGTTTCAGGACATTCACTTTCACATAAAAGTTGAATTTTCTAAAGCAGGAATAAAAATCTGAAAGTCAAATATCGTTCCCGATGAACCTTAAATAATGATTTTGAAGTTTTCCGCCTAAATCAAAAAGTTGTTTTTAAGACATTAACTCATTAGAAATGTGCTAGTTTATAGCCTCAAGCTAACATTAGCGGTGCAGAAGATTGAGTGGTGGTGGGACACCTGCAGATACCCTCTGACTGTTTTCTTTCCTCACTTCTTACAATCATACTTTAAGAAAATCAGCAGGCACAAAAGAGAAAGAGTTCACTACAACTCAGTACGATTAAAGATTATGAACTTCTCTTGATGTTTCAGCCTCAACGAGGAAACATTGGAGCACTCAGAGAGTTTAGCATCCGCATATAGAACTGTAACATAAATATTTGATGCACTAAAAACTTCGTAGGAGCCACATAGTCTTATTTTGAGACTTAAGACAGTGTATTTTTAATAATAAATATGAATTGTGATTCTTTTGTGGCATAAATAAATACAGAAATATAAAAATCATTTTCTACATTATTTTTGACGTTTGACAGAAGCTCCTGATTTCCTTTCAAAATAAAAGACGCCAGTTTATACATTTCTGTGCCAGAAATGTATAAATTTAACTAATCTAAATTAAATAAATGCTAATTTAGTAACCCTTACTTGAAAAATGTAGTATTAATTCATTTTTCTTTAGCCAGACCCCTGCACTAAACTGAACCCCTGATCTTTAATCTTGTTAAATCTTTCTGAAAATCTTTTTTTCCAGAGCTCCTCCCCTGCAGGTGTTCAGTCCACGAGTCCAACCTCCCGAACCACATTCGGTTATCCACAAAAAGGTCACTTCATCTCTGATGCGATTCGTCCAACACATCCGCCCTAATCGCGCTCCGGCTCCAGTTGCCGTTTCCATGGCGACGGGAGTTAATGAGCCGAACGGCGGTGAGGCCACGAGTGATCAGATCTATTTCTTTTTGCCATTAGCTTGATTTCTAACATTGTTTCTTCAAAAAGTACTTTGAAGACTTTGAGAACATTTCAACAAACTGTTTATTTTTTAATAATTAAATAATAAATCTATAAATTCAATGCCTTTTTAAGATCCTTGTATTCATGAACTTTTTTTTTTTTTAATTTATCCACCGGAACTACAGTTGGCAAAACTTTCAGAATTTGTTCAAAAACTATAAAAATCAACAGCAATTTTTGTATCGTTTACTGTTGAAGTTGACAAAAAAAAACTTTTGAGCGAGAAAAAAAAGAGTTTCTTTCTTTAAAACTGAAATATTAAGTTTAACTTGACATTTAGCCTAAAAATTGAAAAAAGCCTAAATTAACCAAAATAGCTAGCATGCAGCTGAATATTAGCCAAACTTGACATTAAGCCTAAAAATTGAAAAATCCTAAATTTGCCAAAATAGCTAGCATGCAGCTGAATATTAGCCAAACTTGATATGTAGCCTAAAAACTGAAAAAAGCCTAAATTAGCCAAAATAGCTAGCATGCAGCTGAATATTAGCCAAACTTGTATGTAGCCTAAAAACGGAAAAAAAAGCCTAAATTAGTCAAAATAGCTAGCATACAGCTGAATATTAGCCAAACTTGATATGTAGCCTAAAAACTGAAAAAAGCCTAAATTAGCCAAAATAGCTAGCATGCAGCTGAATATTAGCCAAACTTGATATGTAGCCTAAAAACTGAAAAAAGTTTCTTTCTTTTAAAATCTTTTGATTTATATTCTGCTGATTCTAATCTTATGTTATAAATAAAGGTAGAAATGATGGGGATTAAACACATACATTAGTTTTTATTCACGTAGTAAAATGACAACAATTTAAACACAAAATCGTTAAAATTGTGATTCGATCTATGAATTTTTTTTCTAGATTTAGGATTCAAATCTCTGCCTAATGTCCACATTGCTAGTATAAAAAGAATGAATAAATTCCCTTTTTATTCTCCCCTCCAACTCTCAGTGTCCACAAACTGAGATAAGTGTAGCCAACATCATTAATTTCACTCAAGCATCGCAGTGAAAGGTCAAAGGTCAGAATTAAAACGCAGCACTGCCAGCGTTCCGGGGACGTATAGATTCACAGCTTTATGTCCAGCAGCACGGGGGTCGCGGCTTCCGGGTTAAAGAGCGCAAATAATTCCCAACACAGCTGCGTGCAATCGTTAAGGGGTGGGGCGGAGCCAGCCACGTGATTGGTCAGTCAGCAGGCTGTAGATTACTGCAGTTTTACAGAGTCAATTGGAGAGACTCGTTTGAACTGCTGTCCTCTCACACTTTGTGGGGATTGACGGACAGATGTGCAGGAGGCAGACAGAAAGGTTAAATACTTCAGATTGGACTGAAAATACCAACCAACTTCCAGCCATTAAGGCTACATTATTCTCTTATTCAATTTGAGTATTTATCAGAGCTGCCACGATTAGTCAACTAATTAACAACTATTAAAACAGTCAACGACTAATTTAATAGTCGATTAGTCGTTACTTTATGGAGCCAGAATGTAGTAAAGTGGAAAGTTATATGACTTTTTGAACTACTTTGACAGTTTTTTAGGCTATTTTGGAGTTTAGCTAATGTTTCCGCTGCAGCCATTTTGGCTAATTTAAGATTTTTTTTTTCTGTTTTTTTAAGGTAATTCGGGATTTACTGTAACTGACAGTTTAGCTGGCGTTCAGCCATCCGCACTAGCATCTTTAGCAGCCAAATTACGCTTTACAACATTTACTCTACTCTATGCTATATATCTAGATTTTAGTTAGTTTTAAGCTAATGGTGGTTAGCTTAACGATGTGTGCTTTAAGCTTAACTTGACATTTAGTCAAAAACTAAAAAATCCTAAATTAGCCAAAATCCCTAGCATGCAGCTGAAATATTAGCCAAACTTGACAGTTAGCCTAAAAACTGAAAAAAGCCTAAATTAGCCAAAATAGCTAGCATGCAGCCGAAATATTAGCCAAACTTGACATTTAGCCTAAAAAGGTAAAAAAGCCTAAATTAGCCAAATTAGCTTGCATGCAGCTAATGGAGCCAGAATGTAGTAAAGTGGAAAGTTGTATGACGTTCCGCTAGCTTTTTGAACTACTTTGACATTTATTGAAGTTTTTTAGGCCATTTTGGAGTTTAGCTATTGTTTCCGTTGCAGCCATTTTGGCTAATTTAAGATTTTTTTTTCTGTTTTTTTAAGGTAATTTGGGATTTACTGTAACTGACAGTTTAGCTGGCTTTCAGCCATCAGCACTAGCATCTTTAGCGGCCAAATTACGCTTTACAACATTTACTCTACTCTATGCTATATATCTAGATTTTAGTTAGTTTTAAGCTAACGGTGGTTAAGATGTGTGCTTTACATCCAGTTTGCGCACGATTCGATAGGGCGACGAATCATAAAAAAAAATAATCAGTGATTAGTCAACTATTAAAATAATCGTTTTTGGCAGCACTAGTATTTATACTTGATATATATGTCAAAACTCAAAACTGATGAATATCATACTAAAAAAGCAGCTAAGTAATAGGAAATATGGGCATTTATGTTTAATTTTCATATCTTCTCTTCAAGATTTTAGTCCTTTTTACTTAGTGTTTGCACTAGAAGAATTTTTTGAGTAAAAAAAAATTTATATTATGTTTGCTGAACTGTCCTCTAAAATAAAAACTGCAAGTACAAAGACGAAGATGTGAATGCAAAATATAGGGTTGATTCAATTCAAACCCTGATTTTTTATTTTTGTTTTAGTTCTATTAAAAAAAATGTTACTTTTTATCTAATTTAATTTTTAAGTTAACTAACGATCAACTGGAAAAAAAAAATTTGATGAAAGCTAATAACTTTTTTTAAATCTACTCCTAATTTAAGCAATTTGAATAAATAAATACAATTTTTAAGCCAAATTTGCTTAAAATATGTCTTCCACAACAAGCAAAGTAGTGCTTCCACAAACGATTATTTTCATAGCTGACTAATCACTAATTATTTTTTCAGATTAGTCGACTAATCGGGTCATGAGCAAACTGGATGTAAAGCACACATCTTAACCATCATTAGCTTTAAACTAAATAAAAACTAGATATGTAACATTACTTGCAATAATGCTAGTGTGAATGCTGTAAGCTGAATTTGGTTGCTAAAGGAGCTAGTGCTGATAGTTGAAGAAGCTGAAAATGATAGCTCAAAACGATAAAGTTCAAAGCTGAAATCGCTGAAGCTGATAGCCAACTTAAATATTAGCTAAATTACAAAATAGCCTAAAAAACAAAAAAGCCTGAATTAGCCAAAATAGTAGCATGCAGCTGAAATATTAGCTAAAGTTTACATTTAGCCTAAAAACTGAAAAATAAATAAATAAATTAGCCAAAATAGTAGCATGCAGCTGAAATATTAGCTAAACTTGACATTTAGCCTAAAAACTGAAAAAAAAAACTAAATTAGCCTAAATAGCTAGCATGCAGGTGAAATATTAAGTTTAGCTTGACATTTAGCCAAAAACTGAAAAAAATCTTAATTTGCCAAAATAACAAGCCTTTATCTGAAATATTAGCCAAACTTGCCATTTAGACTAAAAACTGAAAAAAGCTTGAATTAGCCAAAAATAGCTAGCATGCAGCTGAATATTAGCCAAACTTGACATTTAGCCTGAAAACTGAAAAAAGCATAAATTAGCCAAAATAACTAGCATGCAGCTGAATATTAGCCAAACTTGACATTTAGCCTGAAAACTGAAAAAAGCATAAATTAGCCAAAATAACTAGCATGCACCCGAAATATTTGCCAAACTTGACATTTAGCCTAAAAACTAAAAAAAGCCTAAATTAGCCAAAATAGCTAGCATGCAGCCGAAATATTAGCCAAATTCCAATATTGCCCAAAAAACTTTAATAAATGTAAAACAGTCCAAAAAACTAGCAAAATACAATCATAACTTTTAACTTTACTGCACTTTGACTCCATCTAACATAAAGTAACGATTAATCGATTATTAAATTAGTCGTCAACCATTTTAATCATCGATTAGTCGACTAATCGTGGCAGCCCTAAGCAAAGTGGTATAAGAGGACGTTAAAAACACCAAAAACAGGATTTTCATTGGAGTGGGTTTTAAAGAGGCGCTGGAAGTGAACATTCTGGAGGACGAGAACAGAACAAAAGTGGACACACATTTAAAAATCTTACTCGTTTCCCAGTTTCTCCACAGAACCATTTAAATGACCTTGTTGTAATAAAGACAGTTGTCTCGATTCATATACAGTCAGAGTCTGAAACTCCATATTTCTAGTTTTATGTCTATATTTTTCCTTCAGTGGCTCTGATGGTGGCACCCTAAAACCCTAAAAATGCCACATCTCCGTTTGCATAAAACCAGACAACAAGATGTCTTTTCATCATTTCCTTGCTGTCAGCGGCGCCGGCTGCGTTCTGTTCGCTGGCTTGTCGCTGTCAGCGGCGTTCATTGTGGTAAACGATAACAGTGACTAACTCCACAGCTCTGTCTGCGGCGGGTTTTTAAATCTCCGATAAACCCCCCCTCCCCTCCTCTCGATTTGATCCGTTTCCAGCGGAATGGAACTGTCGCAGCTCGCCGCCTTTTTCCATCTGTCGCTCAGTCTTCCGTCGCCGCTGAGCAGCGGTCAACGGAAAGAGATCAATCACCGGGAGGGATGAATGTATACCTGCACGCAGATTCCAGCGTAAAGCAAGTTTGAGGTTCCGTTTTAAGCAAACTATCTCAACTTTTCATGCAAAAATAAAGTCAAACGAGCTTTTCAAAATAAGAGTCTTTTTGCTACAAAGTTTAAAAAACTGAGCTTGGATTTGAACTCACGACCTTCCAGTCACGGTGCTGACGCTCTACCATAAGGCCACTGAGCTGGTAACTTTCATTGACTTTTACTTTGAAAATCAAAGCAATGACGGGATCTAAAGCAAGACTTCCCCCCCCTTCTCCCCCAACTGTGGAGAACATTCCGGTTGTTTCCCGCGGACTGAGCTTTGTTGTATCCAATCATCTTTAATGAAGACCTGACAGGAGGTTTGAAGGATTTTTATTTCAACTGAAGTAGACAATTTCCTCCACATTGGAAACGCGAAGCAAAAGGAAAAGGAAAAGCTAAAACGCCTTTCTGTCAGATGTTTCAGAGCGTGTCTGCTGCGTCTGTCAACGGGGGAATCAGCTGTAAAAAAAAAAAAAAGCTTTAAACCAAAGAAGAAGCTGTTGATTTGGATTCTCTTAACTGTCAGGAATAAAAATCTCCAGTGGTTTGAAAAGAAAAACAGTTAAAATTTTCATTCAATTTCCATCATTGCTTAAAGGACTTCACCTTGACTGTCTAAATAACCCAGGAGGACCAAAAGTATTTACATGGTTTTCAATATGTTGCATTGAGTGTTACGGGTCACTGGATAAAGCCTCACATGTCCCAGGTATGAGTGAGTCAGTGACAAAGTCTTTAGTATCATTGTTTTCTTTAAAAGATTTATTTTGTTCTCAAATTTCTCATTTTTCAGTAAATTCTTCCAATTTTTAAATTCCATTTTGTTACATAAACCACAGTTGAAAATTAAAATAAAACTACTCTAATTTAGGGCTAGTTGACTAATCGATGACTAATCGACAATTAAATTAATCAACGATTAAAATAGCCAATGATTAATTTAATAGTCGATTAGTCGTGACTTTATATTATATGGAGTAGAGTGGAGTAAAGTTTGAAGTTATAATGGAGTTCTGTTAGCTCTTTGGATTATTTTTGCATTCATTAAGGTTTTTTTAGACTATTTTTGATTTTATGCTAATATGTCAGCTACATGCTAGCTGTTTTAGCAAATCTAGGCATTTTTTCTAGTTTTTTAGGCTGTTTTGTAGCTTGGCTAATATTAACGCGCTAGCTGTTTAGCTAATTTAGACTGTTTTTTGTCCATTTGGAGTTTAGCTAATATACCAGCTACATGCTTGTTGTCTTAGCTAATTAAGGCTTTTTTTGTTGTTTTTTTTAAGCTTTTTAGGGTGTTTCGGAGTTAGGCTAATATTTAGACGCTAGCTGTCTTGATAAATTTTTTTTTTAGGGTATTTTGAAGTTGCTAGCTGCATGCTAGCTGTTTTGACGAACCAAAGTTTTTTTTTTCTTTTTCTTCAATTTTTAGGCTAATTTTGCATCTAACTAATATTTTAGCTAGCTATCAGCTTTAGCGTTTTAAGCTACAAGCTTCAGTGATTTCAGCAGTCAGCTTAAGCGTTTTTAGCTATCAATTTCAGCATCTTTAGCTATTAGCACTAGCATCTTCAGCAGCCAAATTCAGCTAACAGAATCATCACAGGTAATGCTATACATCTGGTTTTTAGTTAGTTTAAAGCTAATTATGATTAAGATGTGGGCTTTACATCCAGTATTCATGACCAAATTAGTCGACTAATCGAAAAAATATTAAAATAATCATTTGTGGCAGCATTACTAAGAAGACATTGAAGACCTAAAAGATGCTATGCGTCAATAACAACCAGTATCTAAAGAAAACCAGAGTAATCACAGATAAGAGTCTCTGACTGCAAACACTGAGGAAATATGCTACAGTATTAAATGATGTGTTTGCAAAACACCAACACAGATTGATCTACTAGTGTCATAAAGAAACCCCATAATCCCCTGTTTCAACTGAATATGTACAACCATTTGGCTTTTATTACCAACAGGGGGTTGCAACACATTCATAATTTATACATATGGGGTGCTGACCTAAAATCACCATGCTGACAAATCCTGCAGACGCACAGACTGCACTAAAACACATAATAAGGTTAAAATGGTAGCAGATTTTGCCTCAAATTCCAAGAAATACACATACAGGGATTGACTTTTCATAAAAAAAAAAATAAATAAATAAAGCCCAATCCCTCTTTGCATTTGAGTGTACACACACTAAAACACAGAGCTACGGAGTAGAAGATAATCTGGCATGCATGAATCCAGTGTAATCCTCTCATCTATGATCTGTTTCTTCTGCTTCTAAGAGATTAAAGTGGATGTCTCAACCCCAGCCATAGTCCTGCTTCTGAAAAGCTTCCAGCAGCAACAGTTCTGATGAGAAGAGCCGGATTAGATCATATTCCTGTAATCATTTTTTTTTTCTCGATCGTCGGGTAAATCCAGATTAAAATTGACCAATTTTTCCCTCTCACAAAAGCTCTTAATAGTAAAGACCAACTGAGTTATTTCACTACATTTTAAAGTATATATGAGACCTGAAAGTACAATAAAACCTATAAAAAGTTCTGTTAAATTCTACAATCAAACTTCTCATTTTAAACTTTATTCGCCTGAAGCTGGATTTTCTCAGAAAATTGAGAGCTTGATATTGAAGTCATACCTGTCCCAGTTCTTTCATTTTCACCTCTACCTGTTTTCAAAAGGTGAGTTTAGGGCCAAAAGTGAAATGGGATGCACCCACACCCTTAACTTTGGCAGCATTCCCACCGGAGGTGTAACGGCACAATTTCAATCTGCTGGTAAAGAACTCCTTTCTTCTTTTTCATCTGCTATTCGTCAAATTCTTGTGAGAACGAACATAAGGAGACCCCTGTAAACTGGGGATGTAAGGAAACATCGTGATATGTCGCGATATTTCATTTGGTGATACTTGTTTTGATTAAAAATGCTGACATAACGATATTTAATTATTTGTGAGCATGCTTCAGTGTCTTCTTTTTGTCTGACTGCTAGTTTTCAGTATAGTACACTTTGAGCAGCTCAAAACCACACCCAGAATAGTGCTGCCACAAACGATAATTAAGTAGATATAAAACACACATCATTAGCTTTTACTTAACCAAAAGCTAGATATATAGCATTGCCTGCGATAATGCTAGTGTGAATGCTGTAAGCTGAATTTGGTCGCTAAGGATGAGAGTGACGATAGCTGAAGATTCTAAAAACGCTCAAGTCGATAGCATTTAAAATCTTAGTTAAATACCAAATTAGTCTAAAAAACTGAAATAAGTCTAAGTTAGCCAAAACAGCTAACAGGTAGCTGAAATACTAGCTAAACTCATAAATAGCCTAAAAAACAAATAAAAATCCTAAATTAGCTTAAAAATTGTCTAAACTCAAAAAAGACAAAAACTGGAAAAATTAGCCAAATAGCTAGCGTGTTGCAGAAATATTAGCTAAACTCATAAATAGCCTAAAAAACAAATAAAAATCCTAAATTAGCTTAAATATTGTCTAAACTCAAAATAAGACAAAAAACTGGAAAAATTAGCCAAAATAGCTAGCGTGTTGCAGAAATATTAGCTAAACTCATAAATAGCCTAAAAAACAAATAAAATCATAAATTAGCTTAAATATTGTCTAAACTCAAAATAAGCCAAAAAACTGGAAAAATTAGCCAAAATAGCTAGCGTGTTGCAGAAATTTTAGCTAAACTCATAAATAGCCTAAAAAACAAATAAAAATCCTAAATTAGCTTAAATATTGTCTAAACTCAAAATAAGCCAAAAAAATGGAAAAATTAGCCAAAATAGCTAGCGTGTTGCAGAAATATTAGCTAAACTCATAAATAGCCTAAAAAACAAATAAAAACCCTAAATTAGCTTAAATATTGTCTAAACTCAAAATAAGACAAAAAACTGGAAAAATTAGCCAAAATAGCTAGCGTGTTGCAGAAATATTAGCTAAACTCATAAATAGCCTAAAAAACAAATAAAAATCCTAAATTAGCTTAAATATTGTCTAAACTCAAAATAAGCCAAAAAATTAAAAATTAGCCAAAATAGCTAGCGTGTTGCAGAAATATTAGCTAAACTCATAAATAGCCTTAAAAACAAATAAAAATCATAAATTATCTTAAATATTGTCTAAACTCAAAATAAGCCAAAAAACTGGAAAAAATTAGCCAAAATAGCTAGCGTGTTGCAGAAATATTAGCTAAACTCATAAATAGCCTAAAAAACAAATAAAAATCCTAAATTAGCTTAAATATTGTCTAAACTCAAAATAAGCCAAAAAACTGGAAAAATTAGCCAAAATAGCTAGCGTGTTGCAAAAATTTTAGCTAAACTCATAAATAGCCTAAAAAACAAATAAAAATCCCAAATTAGCTTAAATATTGTTTAAACTCAAAATGAGCCAAATAACTGGAAAAATTAGCCAAAATAGCTAGCGTGTTGCAGAAATATTAGCTAAACTCATAAATAGCCTAAAAAACAAATAAAAATCCTAAATTAGCTTAAATATTGTCTAAACTCAAAATAAGCCAAAAACTGGAAAAATTAGCCAAAATAGCTAGCGTGTTGCAGAAATATTAGCTAAACTCATAAATAGCCTAAAAAACAAATAAAAATCTTAAATTAGCATAAATATTGTCTAAACTCAAAATAAGCCAAAAAACTGGAAAAATTTGCCAAAATAGCTAGCGTGTTGCAGAAATATTACCTAAACTCATAAATAGCCTAAAAAACAAATAAAAATCCTAAATTAGCTTAAATATTGTCTAAACTCAAAATAAGCCAAAACACTGGAAAAATTAGCCAAAACAGCTAGCATGTTGCAGAAATATTAGCTAAACTCATAAATAGCCTAAAAAACAAATAAAAATCATAAATTAGCTTAAATATTGTCTAAACTCAACATAAGCCAAAAAACTGGAAAAATTAGCCAAAATATGTTGCAGAAATATTAGCTAAACTCATAAATAGCCTAAAAAACAAATAAAAAAAATCCTAAATTAGCTTAAAATAATGTCTAAACTCAAAATAAGACAAAAAACGGAGAAAATTTCCCAAAATAGCTAGCGTGTTGCAGAAATATTAGCTAAACTCATAAATAGCCTAAAAAACAAATAAAAATGCTAATTAGCTTAAATATTGTCTAAACTCAAATAAGCCAAAAAACTGGAAAATTAGCCAAAATAGATAGCGTGTTGCAGAAATATTAGCTAAACTCATAAATAGCCTAAAACAAATAAAAATCCTAAATTAAGCTTAAATATTGTCTAAACTCAAAATAAGCCAAAAAACTGGAAAAATTAGCCAAAATAGCTAGTGTGTAGCAGAAATATTAGCTAAACTCCAACACAGCCTAAAAAACTTTAAAAAACGCCAAAATACTCCAAAAAGCTAGTAGAATACCATTATAGCTTTCAACTTTACTACATTCTTACTCCAGATAATATAATGACTAATCGACTCTTAAATTAGTCTTCAACTATTTTAATAGTCAATTTTTCGACTAATCATGGCCGCCCTACACCAGAATAACAAAATATTGCGAGAATCATCTTGTTAAATGCTCAGTTTCATTGGTTCAGGTTACCTCGTGGATTTGTTGTCATGAGACACGTTATACTTAGTATGACTTACTTTTAGATTCTGTAAAAACAGTTAAAAATTGGCACAGTCTTGGGATATATTGTGATATGTATCGTATCGTGAGACATATATCGCGATACGTATGGAATCACCAGATTTTGGCTAATACACACCCCTAGTGTAAGCCGTGTCACCACTTGGAGCACGCTCAGAATAACTGCATCACCTTCCCAAATGGATTCAGTCAGTTCTGTAGTTGGTACTTATGTTGTTGAAGTCCAAAGATCCAAAACGAGATGAAGACATTAGAAAAACTGCTAGAAATGCTTGGTTTTCCATCACAGTAACATTGAAGTGGTTTAAATGTGTCCACCAGGTATTCGGGCTGACGTCTTACTGAAAAAAAGATTAGATACTTGTCCGATATGAGCACAATTTAACCCGGATTTTAACACTTTCATATTTACTTGGACTATTTAACTTGAATAAAAAAGAATTACAATTAAAAACATTTAATGCATGCCACTTGGCCTGTTGTCTGAATAAGAAAAAGTGCCCAGTATTTGCATTTCATACGTCTCCAGTGTGTGAATCAAACTGAAGTTGGCTCAAGCTAAACTCTAAAGGAAATTCGAGTCCTTCACTGGAGTCCCACAGGAATAAAAGGACCTGAATTGGAACCAACTTAAGAGTTTCTTTAACCTTTTAGAAGCTGTGGACTTTTTCCAACTCAAACACAACTTCAGCTTCAGTTTGTTCACTTTGCAACACTTTGGTTTGATAATCTGGGTAATTTCAATCATTTAAGTGTCTGGGGTTATTTTTAACGGATCATATCTGGTTTTTTCCCAAAATTAATGACAAAAAGGACGTTTCGTAACTGAGAATAAAACAGGAAAATAATAAAACGGGCGTGTCCAAATCAAGGCCTTGAGGGTCGACCTGACTTATATGCTTTCGATTACTTGGATCAGGACTGTTCAGCCAAGTTGGAGCTTCTCTGGCAGGTTGATCGGAAGACATGTAGAACAGATAGTAACTGTAACCCACAGTTTTAAAAAAATATATTTATTCTTGCAACAGAATTTCCTATTTTCTCAAATTAGCATAACTGGTTTTCATATTATTTACATTTTAGACCAGTATTATATATATATATATATCTATATAGATAAAGATTGATTGACTGATTGAGTTTATTTCAAGCATAAATTGTGGACAATGCAAGACAAAAAAACACTTTTTATAAATATAAAATGCATTGATAAAAGACAAAACTTAACACAGACACACAAGTCACAGTTAATTCATTAAATCTAATTATTATTAACTAACGTTCAGTAGAGATTGATCCTTAAAAAGGAGTGGGAAGAAGTAAATTTCTATAATCCCACCCCCCACTAATTACAACAATTAGGACGGAAAAAATATTAGCTTAAACTCCACTATGTCCCAAACTACACAGTCATAAAACACCCTTATGGTTAGATAACAGGGGTGAAAATCTGGCTAATCTGTACGGGGCAAGCCAAAATCCTAAGGTTGCAGACCACTTAGTGACCCCATAGAGTAAAACTACCGATGCATATTCTGATGGTGTGATGGAAGCTTCATGACACACCGAGTACTCCAACGAAAATTGAACGCTCCATTGTGCAAAACACACCATTGCTCCGTTCAAGATGACCCACCACAACTCCAGAACACCCAAAAACTTCAAATCACATTTAAACTACTTATTACTTTACCTTCAAGCAAAAGAAAGCCAACTTACAACAGGGAGAAACAGCTTACTCTGAGAATGTCATCGCACTTTCAGAATGTAATTTTGCCTGACAAACATAACCATGCTTGCTTTTCTGATGCCGGAACTCCCTGGAGCCCGTCGGCTGAATTTTGTTCAGTGTCGGAGGAAGACTGAGGGACAGATGGAGACAGATCCTTCATCTGCTTTAACCTTGCTACAGAAATACATATATATAGGGAAATACAGGAGCTGTGTTTCTGTACGGCAGATTTCCAGAAATGTGAGGCAGCAAGACGGATTCTAAAGGCTCTGAAGGGCTCACTTGTCCAAAAGCAGACTCACCACAGCAAAAGAACTCCACATAAAAATGACACTAAATCCAGCAGGAAAGCTCTGAGAAACACTTCCACCGCAGTGACATCTGCGGTTCTTGCTCTTTCCTTTATAGTCTGTTTAACTTTTGTAGGATTGGATCAAAACACGTGGAAGAGGGAAATTATAAAGCAGTAAAAGACATGAAAGATGTTTATTTTTTACAATTTTAAAAGAAACCTTTATTGAGATTGTCAGGTGATTTTTTTTTCTAGAATATATTATTTAAATATACTTTAAATCCCCAAAAAGATCTACAGTTAGTCATAAATAAATATTATTATTATTATTATAAATTATTTTATTGTTTTAAAGACACAATTACAAGTTTTAGTTGAATTAAAAGTCCTGATCTGCATTGTATCACCCGCTGGTGCTACTCGCCCCATTGTATGGCTCGCAGGTGCTACTCGCCCTTGTTTGGCCCGCAGGTGCTACTCGCCCTTGTGTGACCCGTAGGTGCTATACTCGCCCTCGTGTGACCCGTAGGTGCTATACTCGCCCTCGTGTGACCCGTAGGTGCTATACTCGCCCTCGTGTGACCCGTAGGTGCTATACTCGCCCTCGTGTGACCCGTAGGTGCTATACTCGCCCTCGTGTGACCCGTAGGTGCTATACTCGCCCTCGTGTGGCCCGCAGGTGCTACTCGCCCTCGTTTGGCCCGCAGGTGCTACTCGCCCTCGTGTGGCCCCGCAGGTGCTACCCGCCCTCGTGTGGCCCGTAGGTGCTACTCGCCCTCGTGTGGCCCGTAGGTGCTACTCGCCCTCGTGTGGCCCCGCAGGTGCTACCCGCCCTCGTGGGCCCCGCAGGTGCTACCCGCCCTCGTGGGCCCCGCAGGTGCTACTCGCCCTCGTGGGCCCCGCAGGTGCTACTCGCCCTTGTGGGCCCCCGCAGGTGCTACTCGCCCTTGTGGGCCCCCGCAGGTGCTACTCGCCCTTGTGGGCCCCGCAGGTGCTACTCGCCCTTGTGGGCCCCGCAGGTGCTACTCGCCCTTGTGGGCCCCGCAGGTGCTACTCGCCCTTGTGGGCCCCGCAGGTGCTACTCGCCCTTGTGGCCCCGCAGGTGCTACTCGCCCTTGTTTGGCCCGCAGGTGCTACTCGCCCTTGTGTGGCCCGCAGGTGCTACTCGCCCGTGTGTGGCCCCCAGGTGCTACTCGCCCTTGTTTGACCCGCAGGTGCTACTCGCCCTTGTTTGACCCGCAGGTGCTACTCGCCCTCGTGTGGCCCGCAGGTGCTACTCGCCCTCGTGTGGCCCGCAGGTGCTACTCGCCCTCGTGTGGCCCGCAGGTACTACTCGCCCTCGAGTGGCCCGCAGGTGCAACTCGCCCTCGTGTGGCCCGCAGGTGCTACTCGCCCCCTCGTGTGGACCGCAGGTGCTACTCGCCCTCGTGTGGACCGCAGGTGCTACTCGCCCTCGTGTGGCCCGCAGGTGCTACTCGCCCTCGTGTGGCCGGCAGGTGCTACTCGCCCTCGTGTGGCCGGCAGGTGCTACTCGCCCTCGTGTGGACCGCAGGTGCTACTCGCCCTCGTGTGGCCCGCAGGTGCTACTCGCCCGTGTATGGCCCGCAGGTGCTACTTGCCCTTGTATGGCCTGCAGGTGCAACTTGCCCTTGTATGGCCTGCAGGTGCAACTCGCCCTCGTATGGCCTGCAGGTGCTACATGCAATTGTCCAGGTTATACAGGTGTTACCCACCCCTGTATAGCCTGGAGGTGTGACCTGCCCCTGCGGCCCACAGACTAAGCAGCTGATTCAGGCCCCTTAGTCTCCCTCTCCACCAACCTGGTCAAGGCTGCATGCTTTTCCGTTTATTTCATCTCCATGGCAACCATTTTGTATTTCCTTGGCGACAGAGGTTTTTTTTTTTTTACAACCACGCCCAATTTTTTTATATGTTTTTATTGTGTGTCATATGTTTCAGCTCATCTTGAGCCAAAGATTAATGAATTCAATGTTTACAATATTCTGGTAAAAATGTGCAAAAAACTGGGGAATACTACTTTAGCAGCGTCTTGAAATCTGTAGTAGGCACTAAAGGTATATTTTTCTCTTAACAAGGTAAAAGTCAATGAAACTTTAGAAGAGGTTGTCGACTTAATCCAGATATGTGCGTGAAATTGTGTGAAAATCGCTCAAACTAAATTTTCTCTTTTTACATATCGAGCAAAAATATAAAAAACGCCATATCACACATTTGCTGGAAAATGACCGTAGAACATGTAGCCATCCCATAATAGTTTTAAAACTCCCTTTGGATATCCTTGAAATGTATGTTTTGATTTTTGTTTGGTTAGACTGCAGAAAGCTGTACTGCTACATTACCATCCCTTTAACAGATATCGCAGATGCAGTGATCTCCTGCAGAAATCACAAACACAGAAAGTTCAAACGATGTGGATGGATGGAACAGACACAAGGAAACTCTCCTCCTTAAATGAATTGAAAGATCAAAGAAACAATTCCAGACCTTCAAGCATGACCATGAGAGATAACCTGGTCATCTCTGGCATTCCAGAGCCGACAGGAGTAAAACCCGGAGGCTCCGGTAAAAACTGTTCTAAAGAAGAGCTTCTCAAACAACCAGAAGATTCTGCTAAAACCAATTATCATTTTAACCTCTAAAGTTTATCGACCAAGAAGAAGAAAAAAAAGACGCAACACCAGCAGTCAAAGGGGATCGTCGCAAAGCCTGAACTTTTCAGACAAGCTTATTAAAAGTCATTGCGGAACTTGGAGAAAGTTAAAGCATGAATGAACACTTCCCTGCAAAAATCCTACTGCAAAGAAGGTTGTTTAGGAAATCTGAAGGAATATTAAAAAATCAATATTGTGACTTAATGTCTCACCGAAATCCAAACCAGCTAGACTCAAGACTACGAAGTTTCAACGATTTCTATGCAGCATCTCTTGTGTATTTTCTTGAAAAGTCTTTAAAATGTCAAAAATTAAAAAGGGTTTAAAGGGGTTAAAGTAAACATTGTAACTCGAGGATGCATTATAGAATGAAAAATATCTGCTCAAGATAGAAAATGTGTGCATTTATTGGCAAACCGATTATATTTTTTACAGACAATACAGCACAGAGGAGATTGATTGGAAATGGTCTACAGCCAATCAGGATGCAATAAACAATGTCTCATCATTTTGTAGTCCGAATCTACAAGTCTGAAAATCAAGTGTCCTAGAAATTTCCCAGAAGTCTTTGCAAAAAACCAGTGTGCATCTATGATCATTAGATTTGGAATATACTCAATATATTCAATGCATTTGAACAATTCCTCATCATCAGAATACAAACATATTAATAAAGTGTTCAGATTTATTAGGTTTTTATTGCCATAAAAAAATAGTGATTGTGGTTCTTGAATAGTGCTGCCACAAACGATTATTTTAATAGTCGATTAATAACTGATTTTTGTTCCGATTTGTTGACTAATTGGATCATTTGCAAACTGGATGTAAACCACACATCTTAACCATTATTAGCTTTAAACTAACTAAAAACTAGATATATAGCATTAACTGTGATAATGCTAGTGTGAATGCTGTAAGCTGAATTTGGCCACTGAAGATGCTCGTGCTGATATCTGAAGATGCTGAAATTGATAGCTGAAAACGCCAAAGTTGACAGCTGAAACTGCTGAAGCTAATAGCTGAAAATGCTGAAACTGATCGCCAACTGAAGTATTAGTCAAATGCCAAATTAGCCTAAAAAGATGAAAAAAGCCAGAACTGAAAGAATGTGGCTGAAATATTTGCTAAACTTCAAAAAAGCCTAAAAAATATTCCAAATTAGCCAAAATAGCTAGCATGCAGCTCAATTATTGGCAAAACTCCAAATTAGCCAAAAAGAAAAATGAAAAAAAATCTGAAATCGTTATCACGTCGCTGAAAAATTAGCTAAGCTCCAAACTGCCTTAAATACCTTGATAAATGCCCAAAATAGTCCAAAAAGCTAGCGTAATGCCATAATTACTTACAACTTTACCGCACTCCGACACCATATAATATAAAGTAACGACTAATCACCTATTAAATAAGTCGTCGACTATTTTAATAGTCGATTAGGCGACAATTAATTTTTATTTGTTTTCAAAATCCAGGGCAATAAACACCCCCACATTCATAGGGAAGAAATTTGGACATAAATTGCAACAAAAAAAAAAAATCATCGAAACCCCAAAAGATGAATCACAATATTGTGAAGTCACACTGTAGAAAAAAACAAAGTTGCATAAACACATGCATACTTGCATTATGAAAGACCAAGTGAGCTATCAGCTAATTTTAACTGTAAAGTAGAGGCTAAGCTAATAATCTCAATTAAAATTGTCCAACTTTTTGTAACCCCCGTTACAAATACACTCAGAAATAATAAAGCATTTTACAATGATATAAAAAGGTCAATAAATATTAATAAATAACATGATAAAACAGCTAAAAGTTGTGAAGATAAAAATATAAATAGTATTTATATTAATAATTCATAGGTTTTGTTATTATTTTTGTTAAAAAGAGACATCGTTTTTGTTGTCAATAAAGTTTTTTCGAGAGCCCTCCCCAACCTGTGCGGTGCGTATCTGAGAGAGAGAGAGACCTGTTTAGAGGAGAGCCATCAAGCACGCACAGCAGAGCAGCCGTTAGCTGAAAACTACGGTGAAAAACTAAAATAACGGTGCGAACCTGTTGTCTAGCCAGACCGAAGAAGGGTGTGAGCCAAATAGGATTTATGCCATTACGAGACGAGTTTTGGTGAGTTTTGTTTTGTGTTTTGCCTACTTTTGTGGCGCGAACTTTGCTATGATGAAACGAGCCCAATTGAGGCCAATTTGAGTTGTGAAAGGACGATGAAACAGTACTTTTGAGTTGTTTATAATTTTCTTTGACACTTCGAAACATTAATGTATTTTATTTGATGTATTTTGGGTATATTTTGTGTGAAAAGAAGCTAATTTTGCAAGCAGAGTTGGATGGATGAAAAGAAAAAAAAGAGCAGCCGCCATTTTAAGTTTCTAAAGAGTCACGTAGCCTTCTAATGCGGCTCCGCTTTCATTTTAGAGTAGTTTTATTTTGCATATGGACTAAAATTATTTTATGGCCTGTCCTGCAGGCCAGGTTTTTGATTCCCCCCGAGAGTCATTGGGAGACAGTTCTGGACCGGATCGTTTCTGGACCTCTCCTGATCCATGGATGGCGAGCCTACCCAGGGAGCGCGATAACCCGGACTGCCTGTAGAACATCACGTGGTCCTTTCCTTTCCTTCACTACTATAAAATCTCTGCCAAGGTTGCGGTAGGAGATTGAACACTAACTGTGGATCCAATACACTTTAAAGGAGCACTACCAAAACTGGATACGTCTGCTAACAAACTTTAAAGGGTTTTGCTAAGCAATTGGACATTTAGAAAAACAGTTCTTTATCTGTTTACATTTTGAATTGTCTTTTGTTTGATATCTGATATTTTGTAACTTTAAAGGGTACTTTTGGTGTGAATTTAAAGTGACAAAACTGATTTAAAGAGTGGATAGGGTAAATACAGAGAACTCAAAAGAAAACTTAAAACTAAAATTAAGTTAAATAGATTTAGTTCTGTAACTAAAATCCATTTAAACTAAATGACCGGTCATCTTTAACTAAAATAGATTGAAACTGAAAATAACTTGAACAAAACCTTTTATTTGAACTTTAACAGAAAAGTAAAGAAAAAACAACATAAAAGGGTGTTGAAGAGGTGTCTTAACATTACATAAGAACCAAAATTGTATGTTTATTGTTTGTTTGTCAATTGTTCAGTAAACTGCCGGCTTTTTCCATTCTACTTTTGTATTGACTCTTGGCTCTTTTATTTATTACACACCACTCCGTACGAACCTACTGTATATCTGGTCCAGTAGTTGACTACCTCTGCCTAATAGCATAGGTGTTACATTTTCATTATACTCAGTTTCTAGTTAATAAAATCCTTTCTGTAAATAAAATATTAAATTGACAGGTTACTTCAGATTTAAAAGCGCTCTGGTGTTTTTCTGACCTGGATTTAGCATAACAGTCCTTCTTAATCATCTACTTTTGCAGGATTTTAAAGCAGGTCCGTCACATTTTCTATCATTAATTATAGAGAAAATGCGAAAGCTCGGACGTCTGCCCTCACAACCACTGCCTCAGTCGCCCCTACTCTGCGCCGTTATGTGCCATCAGCAGAAGGGGGTCCACTCATTACTTCTGTTGCACCTCACTGAGAGTGCTGCTGATGTGGCAAACCTGCAAGGAATGAAAGGATGAATAATTCTAGAAAGAACTGAACTTGCAAGAACGGTTGAGACAGAAAGAGGGGGTTTTTGGAAGGAAAGAGGGATAAAGGATGAGGAGATGAGACAGGGGATGAGACGGCGACACCCAGTCTAAACCTGCAGGAAATCAGATTTGCAGTGATCTGAAGACACAGCAAGACCCCGACAGAGGCTCTCCTCTGCTGGCTAATCAGGCCTCAGCCTCCCCTCCAAGGGATTAGAGACCCCGAAAAGACCAATCCTCCCCATCACCATAAACATCGCTGGGAAGAGTTTTAGATGCAGGATTTTTCAGAACGGCCAGATGGCGATTGAAAAATCCTCCTGAATTTCATATCAGGGAGGATAGGATCATCATCTTTACAGATTTACAAACTATCACCAAAGAAAAAGTCAAACTACCTCACTATCAAACACACAACAGTCTTTTTTAGGTAGAATTGCAATTTTGAAGGAAGAAGACCGCAAAAGACATCTCAGAATACTCAATTTATAGACGCTGCCAACATTAAGTGTAACTCATCCAATATGCGGCTGAAACAAAGAGACAACACCTTGTGATTGTTTGCACGTGTAACATGAAATATAATCTACAGTATTTGTCTCAGGAGAAGAAGCTTATGGAGAGAAAATAGACTCACTCTGATTTGTGCGTGCGTAATTCTTGATTTGTGCGTAAATTAGGATCTGTGCGTGCGTATGTATGATTGGTGCATAATCGCCAATAATTAATATAAAAAGTCTAAATAAGAGTTTTTAAAACACATACTTTTAAAAATAAAAATGTTTCCAGAAAAGAGGTTTCAAGCTGCAGTGGCTCCTCTGACAGCGCCTCCAATATGAGGTTCCGTCCCGAGTGCTGGTCACCAGCCACGCGATAGGAAGCGAGCCTTCTAAACTATTTCAGTTCCAAGCGGGCCGGTACCGCTTGTAATCGCTGCGTTTTCCGACCAGAACTCTGTGCATGTTCTTCATAAACAGCAGCGGAAAGCGCGCTGGGGGGCGGGGAGTTCCGCGGACGCTCTGGTCTGATTCTCCCGCGGAACTTTCGCCGGGGGACCGGCAGCAGAACGCGGCGATTGCACCATGAGACCTTTCTAAACAACTGCCGGGCAGAGGAGCTCGATCAGCCCACCGGGCCGGTTAAGATCACGGGATCACAAGGACAGATCTCAATACCGCGTTCCTTCGCAGTTCTCCCCCGGCCAGGATCCGCGGGGCGGGGGGATCAGACGAGAGACACCCACCACAACCCCCGCGTTGATGAGGAGCGTTGTCAGAGCAGCCGCTGCAGCTCGAAGCGCCCTTTTCTAGAAATATTCTAAAAGTACAAGTGTTTTAAAAACGCTTATTTAGACTTTTTATATTAATTATCGGTAATATATTTTCAAGAAAGTGGGAAAATGTCTAGTTTAACCAGATGTTATTCACAATCGAAGTTTAAAATGGCTGACAAGAAAACTATGGTGAACGAGCATTCTGGTACTACTTGAACGCATCCCTCAAGGACAAATTTGTGAGACGTGAAAAGAGTCTCACGGTAGATTTGTGCGTAACTTAGGCTGTTGTAATTTAAATTTGTGCATGTGTAAATTGCATTTTGTATTTTTTACATTTTTGTCATTTTTTTACTTTTGCTAAAAATGTATTGAGTTACAAATCAAGAATTATGAATGCACAAATCCAAATTTATGCACAAACCAAGAATCACGCACGCACAAATCCAAAGTTATGCACGAATCAAGAATTAACCAATCACATATAGGCACGCACAGATCTTAATTTACGCACAAATCAAGTATTACGCACGCACAAATAAGAGTGAGTCCATTTTCTCTCCATAAGCTGGCCATTATGAAAACAGATCGTCCTTTTTTTAAATCAATTGGATAATAGCAAAGATCAATGTTTTACTAAACAGCCTGGCAACGACTAAAGACTAGAAGAGAAAAGCAGAGAAACTAAAGACTGGGAATCACAGCTTTGGCATAGTAGCTGATCTTTTCTTGCTGTTTTACAAAAAAAAAGAAAAAAAGAAATTGGGTTTTTAGCTCGTTGTCCCAAAGGCTTTTGAGAAAAGGACACAGAAAAGCCTCCCACCTGTGTGTGCTGTCTGCTGGCTCACTGATTTGGGCCGTGTTCAGACAAGTTAACCTGGGAGTTTTTCCATCTCGGCACCAGAACAGCCCACCATCTGGCAGATTAGCTGTTAAAACTCACTGAAGTGAAGTTAAGCGGCGCTGGCAGTCTCACCGCTGTCATGCTGAAGAGAGGCGAGGACAAAGACGGAAAAGTTTTTAATTTGCTACCAAAACTTTGATTTGTCACAGATGCTTTGAGCTGGTGGAATACGGAACACAATCAGGTTCAAAATTAAATTAAAGACTAAAAGGAAAAAATGGCTCTAGTAATGGCAGGCGGAGACATATCCACAAATTGTGAGCAAATAAAAAAAATTGTAGAAGATTAGAAGTTACCATATTTTCCAGAGTATAAGTCACTTTTTTTTCTCTCTTTCATAATTTAGCCAGGGGTGAGACTTATACTCAGGAGCCACTTATTTATTTATTTTTTTAGACATAAATAAGCTCACATATTTGTTATTTTCCTAGTAAACACCGGTTGCTCTTTAGCGGTTGTTTCCTCTAACAACCACTAGAAGGCGCTGCCTTTGAGTATAAGTGTTCTCTACTGACAGTGGCAGAAGAAGTGTTGTCTAAATCAAACATGGAAGAGAATCTGATAGTTTTCCTCTTAAACTTTGACATTTTTTATAAACAAATCAAAAGATTAGCATTCTTGTACGTTGTACTTTTTTTTTAAACTACACTGGACTTGGCTGATTTTTTGAAATGTCAGACTTTATTCCATCCTTTAATTATGATTTTCTTCTTTTTGTTTTTTGCCCTTGCGACTTATACTACGTAAAATATGGTATGTCCTTTCTGGCACATCCTAGTCTTTAAAACGATCATACTCACATAAAAAGTTAAAGGAAACTATAAACCATCACTTTCATCTCTTACACCGTCTTACTGTTGTGATAAACTGTGGAATAATGTAGATCAACATTTGAATTATGGTGTTATTAAGAAGTTTGTGTTCAATATTTTTGGATTGCTCAGAAAAGTGATGTGGTAAAAAACGGCGGGTTCACACCGGACGCAGAACGATACGAAGCGGTATGTGCGCGGAGTGCGATGCGGTATGTGCACGGAGAGCGAGGCAGTGTGTGCGTGGAGTGCGACGCGGTATGGGCGCGGAGTGCGAGGCGGTATGGGCGCGGAGTGCGAGGCGGTATGTGGCGCGGAGTGCGAGGCGGTATGGGCGCGGAGTGCGAGGCGGTATGGGCGCGGAGTGCGAGGCGGTATGTGCGCGGAGCGCGAGCAGAGAGTGTGTAGTATCCGCCTCACCTCCAGTTTACACTAGACATATTTCTGTCTCACTTTTGTCGGCCAACTAAATTGTATGCGAGTGTGTGTGCGTGTGTGTCTGTCTGTTTTCTGTGTGTTGTGCGTTGTTTGTGAGTTTATTTTCATCTCTGCAGTCTGTTTACATATGAAAATTGCTGTATTTTATTTTGAAAAATTGGTTATTTTTTAGAAATTGACTGGATTTTCTTGTTTGTCTTCCCGCAACTTCTTGCCAGGATTAATGCGAATTGCTTGCGGTTTGCGCAATAGAAATAGACCAGACAGCAAAATAATCGCTGCACAGTGCGAGCCGGCCGCGGAGGACCGCAGCACTTCGCGTCTAGTGTAGACTAGAGCGGTTAACAAGGGCACCAAATGGAAGCGGCCTCCGTTCCGCGCCTCTTCCGTGTGCATTGTGAACCTGACGTTAGAGGACTCTGGACCTGATGTTTGGTTTTTTTGTTGTTGTTTTCTCATCTTTAACTCTACCATAATGTCACAGATTTAAATAAAATACTTCAACATATGGCTTTTCACATCAATTATTAGGCTAAAAATATTTGATTCCAAAGTTTCAATATATATAGATTCCAATAGTAATTACAGATCATGATTTTAATCGCACCAAAAATTAATCACGACAGTACAAATTATTCTGCAACAAAGTGAATGTATCCATAATGTAATATACAGGTACTCAGTATTTCTGTAAAGAGATACCGCCAATGGGATAATAACACACAAAAAAGCAGAGGTATTACGCCCAAAAAGCAAATGCAGAATTGGCCAACCAAAAAAAAAGTGCCAAAACACATTGCATGTTTTCCCATTATCGTTGCTTGATTTTAATTCTCAAAACATGCAACTGAAGATACTTTTTCGAACCGCAGCCAACTTGTTTGTTTCTTGAAGTTTTCTGGAAAACGGTACAGTCGATGAATTTGCTGCAGGAAACGTTCCATCTAGACGTATTTCAATCTCATCTTTACAAATGTTTCAGTTCAATTTCTGCTAGACCTTCAACTCTCTGGAGTAACATCAAATAAGAGAAAAAAATAAGGTCAGTTTTTCTGTTCAAGGTTTCTGGTCAATTTTTCTATTTAGCAGCATGTGTGTACTTTGAAGCATGAAACACAATAAAAAAAAATAATTTTATGTGAATTCTATAGCTGGAGAGAAATGGCTCTGTTCTTTCCACAACTTTCTGCCAAAGTTGACGGTTTGCTCCTCTAAAGTTCCTAAAACTGAAGGATATTTAAAATTTTGAAGTAGTGACATTTAATGCAGTCTGCATTAATTTTAACTTGAAATGTTGCAAGAATGGAAAAAAAGACGAGTAGCATATATATATATATATATATATATTACACACACACACACATATACACACACACACATATATATATACATATACATAATACAATTTATTTGCAGATTGCGGAGCAGCAGTCTTTTGCTTTGCTTGCAGATTTAGGCTTTCACATATTTCATATATTTATATATACACATGTATATTCACCCTGTACCCTCATTTTTTTCTTCTTTTTTTTTGATCTTAACAGACTCAACACCAAAAGTCAACTCTAAACCTTTACGGCCAAATCAGCCGAACTCCGAACTTGTTTTTTTTCTTTCCCCGCTCACTGTTAAAAATTCGCTTTTATTTATTAATTCATACCCCTGATATCAACTATATGAGCATCACACCTTACCTTACACATGAATGTGAACTAAAGCAGTTTATTTAGGCCACCGAGTTTACAGTTGGTGTTTTAAAAGCCCGGCAGGATCGAGTTCCGAGCCTCAGCTAACCCGTTCTGATGCTAATGAACAAGAAAACAACGGCGCTGATCAACCTTACAGCCATTACTCCAGCTCAATAATGATCATTTGACTAAAGGGCCATTATGTTAATGATCCATCTCCAAAGGGAAGTCGAAGCTAATGATCGATGGGATGAAAAGAAGGAGGAGTGGAGAGCGGAGGGAGAGAAGGCAGATGAGAAAATCAAATGGAAAAAGAAGAAAGCCAGCAGGGAGAATGTAGATGCTCCTCAAGGCGGAAAACAATCCATTCTGTTTGTGGTTCATTTTATTAAGATTCCTGCATTTTGTTAAACAATGCAGTACTTTTGAGTTTTGATCGATTATTTTGCCACATTCGTGAAGACAACTGTAGTTCTGCCTTAGCTTGTTATAATTTTACTGTATTTCTGTCCTATTTTTCCCAATAATTCATCACTTCTGCTTTTATAAATGTATAAATATGACGTGGGTAAAGGAAAAACATGAAAAAATACTTTCACTTTCAGTCTCGTTTTTTTTTCAAAAGACGATTGACAGATCCGACTTTAATGAACGTGCCACCGGCTGGAGAACAGCCGGGGATTCACAACGTGCTACATCACAGCAGACGCACTTTATTGTTCTTTCTCGACAATGACAAAAGGTTCACATGACAAACAACTCTCAGCCACAGCTTAAGATCTGCTACTGTAAAACAAGCTGCAGATTCACATCTTAAAATGGACACTCAATGTGTCCATTTTCCTTTTTTTATTTGGTGAAATCTTTGTTTTTGCTTCATGTTTCTATCTTGAAAAATGTTCATATCAAGTAAAACATTAAAAACTCATAAACAGGCAGAGCATTCATTTCTTGAGATGTTTCAAATGTGGAACATAAATAAAGCAGGATCATCTCAGTGCAAATTGCTACTACAATCTGTTATGCAACATGTAAACAAGGTTTGTTTTTGGGGTTTGTTTCATAAAAAAACACTCCATTCATGAGGACTTTGTTTTGGCCTCGCAAATAAGTAGAAATCAATGCACTTCGTCAACAAAGACATGAAACGGCTTTTAGTTTTTCGGAACCGCAACCATCGGGCGGTCTTATTTTTTGCAGATTCGCTTCAGATAAACACATCAGAGACACAATTAACAGTAATGGAGCTGAGAAGATCAAAACTTGGAACAGAGACGGATCACAAACAAGTCGGAAGCAGGAGAAAATATGAAAGAGAAAGAGAGGAGATGATGAAGAACGTCCAGGCGCAGCATGAATGCAGAATGTTGCTTCTGAGACTTCCTTTAATTCTTTAAAAGATTTTCGGTTTATGCCGTGTCAGTCACTCAACAGATAATATATACAGTTGTGATGGCTGAATGCAAATGATTCTCTTACTGCATAAAACTATTTCAAAATGTCATAATTTGGATGTTTAAAACTTTTTAAAAACAAGAAAATCACATGGTGTTGATTTTCATACATTGTGTGAGAGAGAGAGATAAAGAGATAAAGACAGAGAGATAGAGAGATAGAGAGAGAGAAATAAAGAGATAGATAGAGAGATAGAGAGAGAGATAGAGATAGATAGAGAGATAGATAGAGATAGAAATAGAGAGATAGAGATAGATAGAGAGATGGAGAGAGATAGAGAGAGATAGAGAGAGATAGAAAGAGAGATAGAGAGATAGAGAGATAGATAGATAGATAGATAGATAGATAGATAGATAGATAGATAGATTTTAAAAAAGAAAGAGCATACTCAGTAGGTTCTAAAACTGTTAAAACCAGAGCAAAATAATAATTAAAATCTTAAATATGAGAAACAGTGAGTGCCGTTGTAACGTACGGGATCACTCTAGCTTCATGGGGTTATGATGCTTTTCTTGTTTTCATCAAGACAATAATATATACTAAAAAAAAATGTAGGTCAGCCAAAACAGCTAGCTTTAAATTAGCGTAAAAAAAAAAAAAAAAAAAACTGCCTAAATTAGTCAAAACAGCTAGTAAATTCCAAAGTACCCCAAAAATCTTGCATAATAACAATTTTTAACAACTTTAAAAATGTAACTTTTTAACATAATTATCAATAATAAAGGCAGGTGTGTTTTTATTAGAATAAATCAAATTAAAAGTTAAATAATTTATAATATTTTATCCTCCATAAAAATATATTTTTGACAAGAAAGAAATGAGCGCAAGTTAACATCGGGTCATTAATCCCAATAAAATAAAATGATCTAGAGGGCCGGATCCGGCCCCCGGGCCTCGACTTTGACACGTAGTTTAGAGAACTTCTTAGGGTTTTACTCCTTTTCAGATGTCTGTGGTCAGTTTTTCTTCTTTCCTTTTAAAGTATATGTCCAAAATAAAATAATCATTTATTTTTCAGCTGTTACACCACATGACTTGATCTACACGTGTCAATAAATCGTATGCATTGAACGTGGTTCAGTTTCTTTTTAACAATTTTTTTAAGTCTTCCCTGGAAAAATTCAGTGGATTTTTTTAGCCACAAAAAACGTTCTTAAGAACCAAAAAAAAAAAAAAACGGTAAACACTGACAAATATGTATGTATGCATCTTTGCTAGCAAGATGTAGCTGCTGCAGCAGCGAGGAGCGGGAAATGTTCTGGTGGCAACTGAGGCGTGACCAAAGCCGCTTCACGCTGTCACTGCTGGAAAACATTAGGGTGGGTTTTCATGTATTGTATCGTGGCCTACACAAAAAAATATGCAGAACTTTAAATTTTTTAACAGGTCGACACATAAACAGAAAAAGCACTTTAGTGTTTTTTCTTGTACCGAGGAAAACAACAGCTCAGCAGATCAGGAGAAGGTTGGAAGTTCTCCAAAGTAGAACTTCAGGTTTACAGGTGAAAACAACAGGAAAATCTCAACGAAAGTCAATTATTTCCCATTATCAGTAAAGTCTTTATGCAGAAAAAGAACTGAAAGAGGTCAAAATGAAAAAATCTAAGACAGAGAAGGTTGTATAAACGGAGGCCAGGTGGGCTCAACGATATCTCAATGAAATAATATTCTATATAGAGTGTCACCGTATTAACCCCGTGGCTGGCTCCCTCACAGCTCGCCGGCCCGGGTTAAACATGAAAGTCTGGAAACCGTTGGCGCCGACGGCAGATGAAAACAGAACAACTAAGGATGTTTTCTGAATTGAAAAGTCTGTCGGTACGGGCCGAGTCCGCTTGATTTGGTCCAGATCGAGTCCTGAACCTTATGTTTGGTCTCACAAAGCTTGTGACTGTGGATCTCCTCAGTGATTGGCCAGGATTTACAAGGGCGGGGCAAAGCAAGAGAGAGCAATCGTCGTCGGGATAGTTCACTTTAGGGCTGCCACGATTAGTCGACTAATCGACTATTAAAATAACCGACAACTAATTTCATAGTCGATTAGTCGTTACTTTATATTGTATGGTCAGATTGTAGTAAAGTTGAAAGTTATAATAGCCTTCTGCTAGCTTTTTGAAATATTTTGGCATTTATTAAGGTTTTTTAGGCTATTTTGGAGTTTAGCTAATATTTCAGCAGCATGCTAGCTATTTCGGCTAACTTTAGCTTTTTTACGTTTTTTAGGCAACTTTTGAGTTTAACTTATATTTCAGCTATATGCTAGCTGTTTTGGCTAATATAGTATTTTTCCATTTTTTTAAGGCTAATTTGGAGTTTAGCTAATATTTCAGCAGCATGCTAGCTATTTTGGTTAACTTAAGCTTTTTTAAGTTTTTTTAGGCAATTTTTGAGTTTAGCTTATATTTCAGCTATATGCTAGCTGTTTTGGCTAATATAGGATTTTTCCGTTTTTTTAAGGCTAATGTGGAATTTAGCTAATATTTCAGCAGCATTCTAGCTATTTAGGCTAACTTTGGCTCTTTTTATTTTTTGGCTAATTTGGCATTTAACTAATATTTTAGCTGGTTATCAACTTCAGCATCTTTACATCCACTTTGGCCATGAACAGATTAGTTGACTAATCGGAAAAAATAATCGGTGATTAGTCGACTATTAAAATAATCGTTTGTGGCAGCCCTAATTCACTTATATAAACTTTATATTTCGTTGACCAATTTTGAAAGTCTATTTCAACATCAGGTTGAAACTGCGGCAAGGTGACGCTGATAAGTGACACGTAGATTATTAAAAGTGTTAAAAGTTGTTTTACTGAGCCTGCATTCATCCAACATCACTTCAAGGAGTTGCTGTGTCTCATCTTTGCTCCACTACTCGTTTACACCCCATACTGCCCGGCTACGGTGGCTGTTTTGGTCCAATTGTTCAACTCAAAGTCTATTCAGACTGAGGAAACAGAGAAAACCGGAGTGGAAAAGAACCGGGACCACCTTGAAAAAATGGGTCTGAGAGCAATTCCTATTCCTGGACTAGAGACCACTCGGGTGTATCCAGACTTTAGAAACACAAACTGGTTCTTTTTAAACTCTTGGAGAGTTTTAAAGCCAAACTGCTTTTCATTATGTTCAAATTCAATTCAAATAACTTTATTCATACGTCAGGAACTTCATTTACACAAGTAAAGGCTCATACATACAGAACACATTTGTCAGCATAAATGCATAAAATAGAAATTAGATAGGGCTGGGCGATAAAACGATAATTATTGATATCGCGATAGAACATTTTTTCAATAGAAGAATGAGTATCGCGATAGACTTTTATTTTGAAGGGTCCGCAAATAACACTTGCTAGCGAACAGTTTCTCCTATTTGACGAGTAAAAGTTAGAGAGTTAGTCTCCACAGGGCGAGTAAGTGTTTGTATCTAATAATTGTGTTTATTATCTCTCATTTCGGTTGTTTTTTGGACTCCACTCCGCGTCCTTCGTCTGCATGAAAGGTAAACAAACGCAAACGAGCCGACTTCTACCGTGTGTTTTGTTACACTGCTACTAAATACAACAAAAATAATTTGTAGTATATAATACATTTTTATTATATGAACCCTGAAAACATTAGAATTTATTTGTAGACTTAATGTTTTGTTTTTTTAATGGAACTGAAGAAACAGTTTAGTAGTCTAATATAAATAAATATAGTCAAATATAGTTATTTGGTTTATATCGTGACTTATATCGTTATCGTGCAATATATAAAAAGCTATATCGTGATATAAAAAAATCCCATATCGCCCAGCCCTAAAATTAGATCAATCAATAAAATCAATAATAGACCAACATTCAATTACAGTCAATCTTATCAGCTGTTATCAGGCGAACAGAAGTGGGAATGAAACGGGTCGTGGCGCTCTTGGCTTGAATCCTTGTTTTAATCTCGGTTTTAAATACATTTATGTGTCTTTTATGTTTTATGATTATATAATGTATTCTGCTCTCCTTGTTTACAACATTTTGGGCCTTTATGGCCGATAGCAGGAGCTCAAGAAATTAGTAAATGAAATGAGAATGAAACACAGTCGTGGACCGGTACCAGTAATAAATATATACTTTTTTTTTTTTTTGAGTCTCAACTACTGTGAAAAATGTTTTATTTTGAAAAAATGGCTGTGTCAATGTGACAAAATTACAGCGTCTGAAAGATCTTTTATTTTGAAAAATCTTTTGGTTTTGAAGACGGCTGAATTCTCTTAGTTGAATTTAAGTCTACCAACACGAGAAAAGTTTCACGTTGTGGGTCAAAAGAAATAGAGAATAAAGAACTAGGTACGACTTCAAAAAATAAAATTAAAATAATAATAAAAAAGTAGAATAAAATTGTTAAAGGATTTATTGCAACAGGTGATTCTCAAACTGAGCCTGTTTGCATAATTTTCATTATATAGTTGGCAGAGGATGTTATTATTATTAATAATGAAGTTGCATTGCATTCAAATAGTGTTATTTTATTATTCTCCAACTCTCATGAATATAAGCTTAGTGAAGAGGGTCTAAACCAAATATTTGTTTATCATTAGACATGTTTCAGCTCATCATCAAGCTTTGCAGAAGTCTGATGATCACGGTCATTAAATGCAGGTGTGTCTGAGGAGGGGAAACGGATTTCAGGTAACTTCAACCCAAATGTTATTCAAGGATGATTGGAGAGAGATTACAGAAGCTGCAATCAGAGCAGCTTTAATGACAACACAGTGACTCGGCACAAACGCAGAGAGAAAAACACCGACGGTCACATGATCAGAACCGCTTAGCAACCACCTGGCAACAGTAACCAGCAGGAATCACCAGAGGTAAGAGAGGAGGGATGAAGAAAAGAGGAAGGAGAAGGATGGATGGAGCGGAAAAGAATAGAAAAAGTAAAAATAAGAGAATTATTTCATCTGGAAAAACTAAAATTAAACTAAAAATTGTATTTTCAATATTTTTCTTCTAAGTAATCCAACTTTGATCATCTTTTGATATAATCTTTTGAATATATTATGTAGTTTTTGGCCAAAATAGTAACAAAAAAGTCATTTTTTAGGACGTAGTTTCTGCAGAGTGGCAATAATTCATTGGAACGTTTGAGTTGTGGGCGGGACCGTGAACAAAAAGTAGCCCCGCCCCCTACTTTCTCTTTTTAAGACTATCTGTAAGACAGTTACAGTTTATTAAGCTAAAAGTTCTGAAAAGTTATTTTAAAATGTGATTTTTGGAAAGGTTTAATTTAGGGATGTCCCGATCCGATTTCCGATCACGTGGTTGCAGACTCGATCGGAATCGGGCTCCGTTTTCCGATCAGGATCAGATATTTCATTTATTCTTCTTCTGATCAGAGCTTTATATTTCAATCTTATTATTCCGGATAAATCCCTCCACTAGAAATCTGCATGTCGAGCACGAACAGATCACAAAATGTTATTCCCGGAAAACGCAGCAGAAAACAGCAACAGTTCAAGCAGAAGACTGATGTAAAGTTAGCTAGCTAGCCGATCACGGATTCAGACTTCCGGGATCAATAACTCTTTTGAAAACGCTTTAAACTGACAGTTAGTGTCTCTAAACAATAACCTCTAAAGGCATTTCAACAGAAAAAGACAGAGTTTTGTTTCTTTTTAATGTTAAACTCTTCCTGCTGCAGACAGATGCTAACAACAGCTGCTAACTGCTACATGCTAGCGCCGTGATTTAACTCTTTAGGACCCGAGCTGTCCTTTGATATGCCTGTTTTATTTATCTGAAAGAGGAATAAAAGTTAAGAAAATTAACTACTCTGATAATAAAACCAAAAATGTGATGTCTTAGAACAGGGGTGGGCAATTGTTTTGACTCGTGGGCCACATAGGGTTCTAAAATTTGGCATAAGGGCCGGACAAGGATCAGATGGAAGGAGAGGTTGGGTAATCAACCTCATAAACTAAAAAAATAACATGCTTTAATTTGGATTCAAATTCACATATATTGATTTAAAAACAGAAAATTGGTGAATTTTAATTTCTAAATTTTGATTTTGTTCTCTTTTGGGTGATCCAATGGGTTGATGTTCTTCAGAGGAAAATGTGAACTCAAAGAAATCCGAAAAATCACCTTCTGACTCAGAAACGAACACACACGAACGTCAGAGAAACAACACCATTCATGGGAAGAAACCAGAAATACAATGAAAATAAAACAATAAGTAGGATTTTTGATTCAATGTATTTTAATTTGGAGGGCCACATTAAGTAGCTTAAGGGGCCGCATGTGGCCCCCGGGCCGTAGTTTGCCCACCCCTGTCTTAGAAGCACATAATCTTAAAAAACAAACTAACAAAAAACTAATAAATGAAAATTATTAATGAGCTAGTCATGAACACTCATCAAATTCATCTGAAAACAGTCATAATTAATTTTTAAGAATTCTAAAAAGGACAGGAATCACATTTGGTCAAAAATGTTCAGTAGCTCTAAAGATATTAAGGTTAAAGTCACTAAACTTTCTCACATGACTAATTATCACTTATAGAACAAGAAAATATGTTGGATTTTTTTCAGAATTTATATTTGCTCTATTTTTACTTGTCTATTAAAGCTACTTCACTGAAATGTGGTATTTAAGTTTTTAATGATAAAAGAAGGTTAATGAAATATAAATAAGGGAAAACACAAATCTGCTTATTCAAGTTGTTCATGTTTTAAATTTAAAAAAAATATCGGATCGGGCACGGTATCGGCAAATCCGCAAATTCAATGACTCGGAATCGGATCGGGCCCCAATAAACCTGATCGGAACATCCCTAGTTTAATTTCTACTTATGCAACCGGTTAAACTTGCAAATTTCCGCTTTCGGCTAGAGATCGTTTCTGGCGCCAACAGGGGTCCTTGAAATGATTGGAGCTAACCAGCCGTGCAGTTTGGAGCCAGATACCGGCTCAGACGAGGAAGTCAAAGACGTGCATGGATCTGTTTATCTACATAACCCTTCCGCTCTCCTTGGGGTCCAGATGGCTCCAACCACATATTGTTATGCGATTTCTTCCATGACAAATGTGGACGAAGGGGGACAGGATTTTATGTCTGCCATGGACATTAGTGAAACTCCGAAATCAGTGAAAAAAAAAAGTTCAGCGCACTGTCCTGTGGTGTCCAGATGACCCCACTTTTAATGTAAACAAGCTAAGGAGAACGGAAGGGTTAAGTGGAGCTTTTTCAGCCTGCATTTTGTGTTGTTTTTTATTTAAAAACAATTTAAATAAAGGAATACTCAGAAATAAGATTTTAAGCTTAATATTCTTTATACGTGTCATTAATCTGCAGAAAGATGTCAAAAGAACATGTTAAAATCATAATTTTCTTCAGTAGATCTTCACAGTTTAATGAGTAAAGTAAAGAAAGGGAAAAACGATAAATAACCAGCTGGTGGTGTTTTTGCAGCAGAGTGAGAAACATTTTCCCGTCTGTCTACCAGCTAAAAGAAGTCTAAGCCTGAAAAACAAAAGGGGTTGAACTCCATCAACCTTCCTCTCGGAGTCGGTGAAGGTTCAGACTCCAGTTCCTCTTAAAGTCTCACAAAGCCGAGGTTCTGAACTCTGAACCGGCTGAAAAACAACCGAACATCGAGTGTGTCCGAGGAAGCTCTGAGATAAGTGGACTGGAATGTCATCCCCCAGACTTGATAAACTTTGTCCAGTTTCCCAGCATTCCTCAGTGATGAACGCCGTTTCTTCACACACAAACAGGAGCGCCCTACTCGACCCTTTCCTCAAACAACTTCCCTCCACAACACGCAGGCTTCACTCTCCATGTTTGGTGAGACTCTGCGCTGATCACACACGCATGTTTAAGTTGTCGGGTTCGCAGCACAGATCATTCCTGAGTTTTACTGGTTTACTTTAGGAATTTTTCACTAGAAAATTGTCAGATAGATGTGATGTTTGTCAATTTTTAGATTTATTTCAATTAGGGCTGCCACGATTAGTCGACTAATCGATGACTAATCGACTATTAAAATAATCGACAACTAATTTAATAGTCGATTAGTCATTACTTTATATTGTATGAAGTCAGATTGTAGTAAAGTTGAAAGTTATAATAGCCTTCTGCTAGCTTTTTGGAATATTTTGGCATTTATTAAGGTTTTTTAGGCTATTTTGGAGTTTAGCTAATATTTCAGCAGCATGCTAGCTATTTCGGCTAACTTTAGCTTTTTTACGTTTTTTAGACAACTTTTGAGTTTAACTTATATTTCAGCTAATGCTAGCTGTTTTGGCTAATATAGCATTTTTCCATTTTTTTAAGGCTAATTTGGAGTTTAGCTAATATTTCAGCAGCATGCTAGCTATTTTGGTTAACTTAAGCTTTTTTAAGTTTTTTTAGGCAATTTTTGAGTTTAGCTTATATTTCAGCTATATGCTAGCTGTTTTGGCTAATATAGGATTTTTCCGTTTTTTTAAGGCTAATGTGGAATTTAGCTAATATTTCAGCAGCATGCTAGCTATTTAGGCTAACTTTAGCTCTTTTTATTTTTTGGCTAATTTGGCATTTAACTAATATTTTAGCTGGTTATCAACTTCAGCATCTTTACATCCACTTTGGCCATGAACAGATTAGTCAAATAATCGGAAAAAATAATCGGTGATTAGTCGACTATTAAAATAATCGTTTGTGGCAGCCCTAATTTCAATTGATTATTATTATTATTTTTTCTTTTTAGAGATAAGTCATCTTCAAATGAGCTCATTTGGCACCAATTCTATTAAAAACATCCCCATTTAATCCCACTTCAGTTCTCTTTCATCTTCAGGAAGTCAATCTCAGTGACATCTAGACTAGGATTACATATCTGGCTTTTTTTTTTTTTTTTACCACCAAGAAAGAATTTTTAAGCCATTAAAAATCTAAATATATGTATTTCTAAAGTTTTGGTCCAAAACCACGTCCAGCTGAGAGAAAAGAAAAGACCAGAAGTCAAATGTTAGAAGAAACGGTGGTGAAAAAAGGCCTTTTTAAATCTAAAACTGATGCATCACAAAATGGTTTTTCCCACCCAAACAATGTTTTTTGTTTTTTCTATTATCTCTGTTTCCAATGTTGTTCCAACAGCTTTTCCACACTTCCTCACTTAAAGCCACTCGGGATATTTTGACTGCTCGACAGCCAAGAAAAAGAACATTTAAAATAATTAAGTCGCTGACTATGTTGTGCAAATGTTTGCTTGTGTAGGAAAAAACAGTTTGAAATAAATTCCATGTTGTAAGTTTGCCAACCAGAATAGATTTAGTCCATTTTACTACATATTTGGTATCATTTTGATCAACAGAACCTCTCCTATGTCACACGACCTTCATTTTGTCATTTTTCACACGATAGATATAAAAATCAGGCAAAAACAAAAAATTTCATCTGGAAAAATGAGATTCATTTTGCTGTGGAAACCCCTAAAAGGTTTAAAAAAACTGTTTTTACAACATAGAATGAAAGTTTTAGCCGTAATCTTATAAAAAAAACAAGAATAAAATGTGTCAATAAACTAATCAACATGTTTTTGAATAAAAATACTAAAACAATCCAGGCTAAAGTCACACCAGGAAACCCAAAATGTAAGAATTTCTCACTGTTGTCAATTTGACATTTTTCCAGGAATTCTTTCTTTTTTTCAACTATCTATTCTTTTTCTCATACTTTTTCTTTATTGTGCTTGTGAAAACTAATAAAACATTTTTTTTGGGGAGAAATTTTTCAGCTGGATTTCAGGTCGGCTCAGCTGGATTCTGTTCACAGGTGGGGGCGTGTCTGTCCACTCCGAACTAGGGGTGTGCCAAAATATCGATATTGCGATATATCGCGATATTTAGTCCTGCGGTTGATTCTCGATGGGTTCTCACCAAGTATCGATATTATATTTTCATTTGAAGAGGCTGTTGCGTCTGAATCGCGGGGCGGAACTATTGCGCAAATGGGCACGTCGCACATATTTTGCCGATGCACGCAGGAAAAAACACAGGCGAGACACAGGCTCGGCAGCGCGTGTGTAAATCATGTCTACCTGTGCGCAGGTATCATCCATCTGTAGAAGAGTCAGCCGGTAAGAAGTGAGTTTGTCTGAAAGTAATTACTTTTTGCTAATGTTAACTTAAAGTCATTCTTAAATTAAAAAAAATGCAGATTTGATGTATGAACTTAAAAATAAAATGTAATTAAAATAAAGTACATGAATTCACGGTAAAATAGAGAAGTTGCTAGTTAATTGAAGCACTTAAAATTGTATAAATTAATATAGATTAAAGTTGTTTATTGCCAATTTGTAATAATGAGTTGCTAATGAGTTTTACAAATAATTCCAATTCAATTGGTGGTAAGTTATAATATTAGTGATTTTAGGCAAGTGTCTATAATTTGTTGCACAAAATAAGACATAAGTTGTTTATTATGATTGTGTTTAAGCTAAAAAAAAATAAAATGGGGATATATTTCCCCCCAAAAAAGTGTTCTTCTATATAATATTAGTTATTAGAGAGGATTTTTACCTAATATCGCAGTATCGCGATATTATCGATATCGTGAGCCATGTATCGCGTATCGTATCGTGAGGTACCCAGTGATTCCCAGCCCTACTCCGAACCGCTCGTCTTTCGCGACATCGGTGGAGAATTTTGTGGAGAACCGCGGAGTTTACGCAATTTTTCAACAACGCTTGTTATTGTGGAAAAGTCCCAAAAAAAAAAAATGCCTGGTTTCCTTGTTGTTGGATAGCAAACAGCTCAGTTTAGCTCCGCCCCCCATAGCAGGAACATGGATGCTCATTCTCCACCTTATTTATTCAAATAAAAGATCGCTTTTGTCCAAAAATTATCGCTTTCATTTAATAAAATCACAGAATATAAAAGTCTATTTTAGATGAGCTCATTTTAACTAGTTAATTATGTTCAATTAAATTAAATTAATAGTCAATTTTCACAGCCCTGATAAAAATTATCCTGATGGTCAATAGAATAAATAATTCCGAAAACCAGAGTTAAACCGTGTAATTAGGACTATTGTGTTAAGACGGTCCACTTGAACATGTCAGATCCGTCTCACCCCCAAACATCCTCGGGCTCCAGGTTAAGCCTCGTCCGACTAATAATCGCCCGGAACGCCATTTCTGAAGCCCAGATGAAAGCAAATTCCCCCAGAGGCCGAATCCTTTCCAGCTCCTGATTGAATTTTACCTTGAATGAAGCAACTGCCAATCATTACCGACCCACTAAACACATGAAGAAGACACGGGACACCATGCTCACTTGACCTTGAAGCTTTGAGGGATAAATTCAGGGAATTAAGCGGGAAGGGCTGGAAATCTGCCTGGAAACCTCTTAAGGTGGACAGATTGTTGAAGCATAGTTTGTATGGAGAAATAAATCACTTGACTTGTAATGACTTTATGGCCAGAGGAGGAAAACGGAAGGGTTGATGGACGGAGATGTTGTTTTCCTGGAAGATCGCTGGAAAAAAAAAAAAAAAAAAAAAGGGATGAAGAAGCGGAGAGGGGAAATTGGAAGGGAGGAGGGGGGGACAAAGAGGAAGCCTGAGGGTCCACTTAAGCTAATTAATGGATCATCGCGCACGTCCGGCGAGCGTGCACGTTGTGTTTTAAGGGGGCTTAAGTCTTCATCCATTAGACAAATGAGAGAGCAGGAGGGAGGCTTCAAGTGGAAGACTAATGGGCAGCAAAAACACACACACGTGCGCACGTACGCGTGCGCGCACGGACGGCTGCAAAGAGTAATCAGTCTTCTGGACTAATCAGGATTTTTTAATGAACATGCAATCTCTCACTCCGAGGCAACGAAACACACTGATTGAATTAGAGTAAAGCTCAATCTGTAGCCAAAGGGAGACGCAGTGGAAGGAAAAAGCCCGGATTTGGATGGAAAACGTGCATGAATGGATGAACACGGGATTGGTTTGTTGTTTTGGTGCTAAATAAAAACAAACCACCCAACGTCAGTCCCAGGAAGCCACAACTCGTTTTTTTACATCCATGCTTTTAAAACGTGCAATGCGGTTTTTAAAAGTCTAAGATATTATAATTAAAAAATCCTAAACTACAACGTCTCCCGTTGAAGATGATCCCCGCTCTACAGGTGGCCCATGAGCTTCTCTGATATGTTTAGGAATGATAAGCAGATTCATTCCGGAAGATTAGAGATTACTTCAGAGGGTTCGCTCCGGCCTGCATTCCAAAACACTTGAAGGTTTGCTCGCAACTGCCAGTCAGGGACGCCACGATCAGTCGACGACTATTAAAATAGCTGACGACATGATGTCAGAGTGTAGTAAAGTTGAAAGTTATGATGGTATTCTGCTAGTTTTTTGGACTATTTTGGCATTTATTTAGGTTTTTTAAGCTGTTTTGGAATTTAGCTAATATTTCTGCTACATGCTAGCTATTTTTTGCTAATTTAGGCTTTTTTTTTAATTATTATTTGGCTATTTTGTAGTTTAGCTTACCAGATACGAACTTTTTATATATTTGTTATTTTATTTTTACCATGAGGAATTTTATGCTAATTTAGTTTAGCTACCATTTTGGTAAAATGCTAATGCTTTCAGCTAATTTGTTATCTACTGAAATTTTTTTTAGATAATTTAGAATTTAGCTTCTATTTTAGCAACATACTAACATTTTTGGCTAATGTTACCTACTGAAGTTTTTAGGCTAATTTACAGTTTTAGCTTCTATTTTAGCAACATGCTAACCATTTTGACTAAGTGTAGTAAAGTTGAAAGTTATGATGGTATTCTGCTAGTTTTTTGGACTATTTTGGCATTTATTAAGGTTTTTTAAGCTGTTTTGGAATTTAGCTAATATTTCTGCTACATGCTAGCTATTTTTTGCTAATTTAGGCTTTATTTTTTAATTATTTTTTAGCTATTTTGTAGTTTAGCTTACCAGATAAGAACTTTTTATTTATTTGTTATTTTATTTTTACCATGAGGAATTTTATGCTAATTTAGAGTTTAGCTACCATTTTGGTAAAATGCTAATGCTTTCAGCTAATTTGTTATCTACTGGATTTTCTTTTTTAATAATTTAGAATTTAGCTTCTATTTTAGCAACATGCTAACGTTTTCGACTAAGCTTTTGGCTGTTTTGGAGCTCAGCTAGTAATTAAGCAACAAGCTAGCTGTTTTTTTTTTTTTGACAGATTTGGCCTCTAATTAGTTTTTTACCATGGGTTCTGTGACCCTTCCGCTCTCTCAGGCTTGTTTACATATAGATGGGGTCATCTGGACCCCACTGGACAGTGCGCTGAACTTTTTCATGGAAGGGTGGGGGTCATCTTGACCCCATAAGAGAGCTGGAAGGTTTTATGAGAGTTGGACTGATGAGGAAGAACTTTTAATTTCATTGTACCTGTGACAACGATATCCATCCATCCAGTCTGTGTGGGCATCCAACAGAAACTTCCAAGCCACGCCCACATCCACACGTGTAATAGATGCGCGGCGAGTACTCGACTAGACTAGAATGTGGCGTAACTGCAGCATATAAAAGCAAGAATTTACATTATTCTTATGAACACTTCAAGATACACGTACCACATGAACGACAATGGTACGTTCCATTTTTATGACGTCCCTTGAAATGGTGGATTGATCCATTTTAACAATAGGGTGGACTATCCGATTCACTGACCTAAAATCGAGTGTGACATAAATAGTGCAGGTGACGTTTTCCACATTCCTTGTAATTCTTGAAGGATAATCAAATGTACATTAAATGTTTACAAACAAACAAACAAGAATTAATGACAAACTCATTCACAGTTTAGTTTTGTTTTCCCACATCAAAACAAACGAACATTATTACAGGTTCAGGAGAAAATATGTGATACTGGACACGCGATTGTTTTCAATAAAACATATTTTGGTGTTTTTCTCCATTGTAATTTAGATTTAAAAACAAAAACACGTGTCCCATTTGATAAAGACAACAAGATACTCCTAAAGAGTTCACATACTTTCTCCTGCAACTGTAGATCATTCCATCTCGCTGTATTTGTGGTGGACGCACGAGCAACAACACACTTGCTCACGCCCCCCACTGGGTTGCAGCGCTTGAACGGCGTCATCTAACTGAAGGTTAAGGGACAGAAACTTTGCCTGCATCCATCTTTTCACTTCAGAAACAAAGTGCAACTAAAATGCGGTGAAACAGAGCAGATGTCAAAGTTTTTTAGCAATTTTTTTAGCAACATGCTAAGGTTTTTGGCTAATGTGTTACCAACTGGAGTTTTCAGGCTAATTTAGAATTTTGGCTTCTATTTTAGCCACATACTAACATTTTTGGCTAATGTTACCTACTCGGGTTTTAAGGCTAATTTACATTTTTAGCTTCTATTTTAGCAACATGCTAACGTTTTTGACTAAGCCTCTATTTTAGCAACATACTAACATTTTTGGCTAATGTTACCTACTGGAGTTTTTAGGCTAGTACATTTTTAGCTTCTATTTTAGCAACATGCTAACGTTTTTGACTAAGTTTTCTGAGGAATTTTATGCTAATTTAGAGATTAGCTACAATTTTGGTAAAATGCTAATGTTTTCAGCTAATTTGTTATCTACTGACATTTTTTTTTTGGATAATTTAGAATTTAGCTTCTATTTTAGCAACATGCTAACGTTTTTGACTAAGGAATTTTTGGCTATTTTGGATTTCAGCTAGTAATTAAGCAACAAGCTAGCTTTTTTTTTGACAGATTTGGCCTCTAATTAGTTTTTTGTGTTAATTTTGAGTTTACCTAATATTTTAGCAATATGCTAACATTTTTCGCTAATTTATTATCTACTGGAGGTTTTAGGCTAATTTTGAGTTTAGCTTTTTTTTTCAGCAATATGTTAAAATTTTGGGCTGATTTAATTTACAGAGAAATGTTATGCTAATTTGAAGTTCAGCTAGTAATTAAGCAACGAGCTAGCTTTTTTGTTACTTAAGTTAAAAACGTAAAAAAATACTATGCTAGTTTCTTTTAAATATATATTGTTTTGCTTTTGTTGGTGCCAAAATAGACATTATTCACATTTATTTAAAAAAAAAACAAAAAGAAGGTTATGAATGCAAATCCAAATTAATTAAAGGCTAACATAAGTCAATGCGGCTCCTTCTAGGTTTTGATCAGTAGAAAACAAGCCCAAATGGCTCTTTTACTGTTAAAGGTTGCCGACCCCTGCTCTAGAAGGATAGAGGATTCTTGATCTAGACCACAACACGCAGCCATCGCAGAGAACTTTAAAATATGTTGATCAAGTGTAAAAAAAAATAAAAAAACATGGTGCGGGTGTAACTTCTGCCAGAGCTAATCTGTTTAAATCTAATCGGGTTTCATGCTTCTTTGCACAACTCCTGTTCTGCAAGACGACACAACGCTATACCAGCACAAAAACTAACTTTTTGTTTGTTGAGTATCAGTAGATTTCTTTCAGTGTTTTTTTTTATTTATGATTAGCTATGGTACCTTGTATTATTATAGTAATATCAAATACATTTTCTTGACTTAACATTTGTGATGTTTCTCTTAAATGTCTTTAAAAAACATACCAAGTTTTTGCTTTTATTCTTTCTGATTGCCTGTTTGGGAAGATCCAGACACTTTACGATCATCAACCGAGTGTAAAAAATTGGAATTCTAACAAGTGGAATTCATTCCAAACTTTCTCCAGTTACTTTTAAATAGTGGTGTCATAAACGATTATTTTAATAGTCTGCTAAACACCGATTATTTTTTCCGATGCATAAAGTGGATGTAAAACACACATCTTAACCATCATTAGCTTTAAGCTAACTAAAAATGACATATATAGCATTATCTGCAGTAATGCTAGTGTGAATGCTATAAACTAAATCTGGCCACTGAAGATGCTAGTGCTGATAGCTGAAAATGCTGAAATTGATAACTAAAAACACTGAAGCTGTTAACCAGCTAAAATATTAAATTCCAAATTGCCGAACTGAAAAAAAAATCATAAGTCAACCAGAAAAAATAGCATGCGGCTGAAATAATAGCAAAAATCCAAATTAGCCTAAAAAAACTGAAAAAATCCTAAAGTAGCCAAAACAGCTAGCATGTAGATAAAATATTAGCTAAAATTCAAAATAGCCTAGAAAATCCAAAATTAGCCAAATTAGCTAGCATGTAGCAGAATTGTTAGCTAAAATTCAAAGTAGCGTACAAAAAATAAAAAAAATCCTAAATTAGCCAAAACAGCTAGCATGTAGCTGAAATATTAGCTAAACTTCAAAATAGCCTTAAAAAATCCTAAATTAGCCAAAACAGCTAGCATGTAGCAGAATTGTTGGCTAAAATTCAAAATAGCCTAAAAACTAAAAAAATCCTAAATTAGCCAAAGCAGCTAGCATGTTGCAGAAATAGTAGCTAAACTCCAAAATCGTCTAAAAACCTGATTAAATGCCAAGATATTCCAAAAAAGCTATCAGAATGTCATAACTTTACTGCACTCTGAATCAATATAATATAAAGTAACAACTAATCGACTATTAAATTAATTGTTGACTAATTTAATAGTCGATTAGTCGACTAATCGTGGCAGCCCTACTTTTATAATTTCAGAAATGTAATCAAAACAACAAATTTACACTTCTACTTTTAAAATTTATAGAATAAATTCTATTCCTGATTCAAATGTTTTGGTTTTCCTTCAGTGTGTGTGAACACAGGAGGCTTGAAAAACTGGATTGACTTTTATTTGTAATACTTTTTGTTCCCCACGCCCACATCTAATTCTAAGTGTCTGGAGTTTGTCCTTTGCTCCACTTTTTTTTTTTTTTTGGTAAAGAAACACTAGCTTGTTGAAATTTGGGCCACTGAAAAGAAAAAAAAACTAAAATAATACCTGCCTAAAGTGGGTCACCTCAGAGTCCAAATGACACACAGGAGGTCTACGGTTTCCTGAAAATTCAATCTGCTTTCTTTCAATTTCCACTTTGTCAGACGGAGGAGCAGCGAATGTGTGATGGACTGTTTTATTTTTAAGCTGCTAAAGAAACCAGGTCAAAGAATGAGATAGGATAACTAGAGAAGAAAGAGATCCCTGGGACTAAACAAAGACGCTGAAGGCGCTTTCAGAGAAACAAATGCATTAAAACATAGATAGAATTTGAATAAACCACCACTGGATTTTCCAACTACACGCACTATTACGCGATACCGCGGATAGTTGAAGGGGATGAACATGATACATTTACAGACAACTGTAAATGTATTTACAGTAGTGCTGCCACAAACGATTATTTTAATAGTCGACTAATCATTGATAAATTTTTCCGATTAGTCAACGAATCGGATCATGGACAAAGTGGATGTAAAAAAAATCTTAAATATGATTAGCTTTAAACTAAAAAAATCCTAAATAAGCTAAAATCGCTAGCATATAGCTGAAATATTAACTAAACTCAAATTAGCCAAAAATTGTAAAAATTCCAAATTAGCTAAAATAGCTAGCATGTAGCTGAAGTAATAGCAAAACTCCAAATTAGCCTAAAAAACCGTAAAAATCCCAAATTAGCCAAAATAGCTAACATGTAGCTGAAATATTAGCTAAACTCCAAATTAGCCTAAAAAACTGTAAAAATCCCAAATTAGCCAAAAATAGCTAGCATGTAGCTGAAATAATAGCAAAACTTCAAATTAGCCTAATAAACTGTAAACATTTACAATTTGCTAGCTAACATGTAGCTGAAATATTAGCTAAACTCCAAATTAGCCTAAAAAAATTGTAAAAATTTAAATTAGCCAAAATAGGTAGCGTGTAGCTGAAATATCAGCTAAACTCCAAATTAGCCTAAAAACTGTAAAAATCCCAAATTAGCCAAAATAGCTAGCATGTAGGTGAAATAATAGCAAAACTTCAAATTAGCCTAATAAACTGTAAACATTTACAATTAACTAGCTAACATGTAGCTGAAAATATTATCTAAACTCCAAATTAGCCTAAAAAATGTAAAATTCCAAATAGTAGCTGGAATAATAGAAAAACTCAAAATTAGCCTAAAAAAACTGTAAACATTTAGAATTAGCTAGCTAACATGTAAATGAAATATTAGCTAAACTCCAAATTAGCCTAAAAACTGCAAAAATCCTAAATTAGCCAAAAGAGCTAATGTGTAACTGAAATATTATCTTAATTTCAAATTATCCCAAAAAACTGAAAAAGCCTAAATTAGCCAAAATAGCTAGCATGAAGCTAAAATATTAGCTAAACTCCAAAATAGCCTGAAAACCCTTAATAAATGCCAAAATAGTCTAAAAAGCTAGCAGAATGTCATAACTTTCAATTTTACTACATCCTGACTCCATATATTACAAAGAAACGACTAATCGACTATGAAATTAGTTGTCGATTATTTTAATAGTCGATTATTCATCGATTAGTCGACTAATCGTGGCAGCCCTAATTTACAGTCCTGTGGTCA
>ML136684.1:0-95641 GCA_003999625.1 Oryzias javanicus
GATCAAACATTAGAATTTAATTTGTAGACTTAATAAGCTTTTGATTTTAATGGAACTGAAGAAAACAGTTTAGTATCTATTTCATAAACTTTTTGAAACTTGAAATCTTTTATTTTAATTTTCAGCTTCGTTCATTTTATATATACTCTTGGTTATTAAAAAACTAGTTGCATAATTTCCATTGGATCTGTTATAATTAGTGTAATAGGAAATACATATTTAATTTAAACAACCTGCTGATGAATTTACATTTCATTTTTGAGCCACAAGTGTTCAATATAGTTATTTGGTTTATACCGTGATAAATATCGTTATCGCGCAATATGTAAAAAGCTATATCGTGATATAAAAAATCCCATATCGCCCAGTACAAACAAACAAACGACAGAGTTAAACCTACAGAGGAGGCGGGACGAATGTCAATGACTTTGAGGTCATGAACGCTACAATGAAATCACAGAGAAATAACAAATGTTCTGAAAAACAAACATTCCATCTGTTTACCTTCCATTCATATTTGGTTCAGATTGTTGGAGGTTTTTGAATTTCTCTTCAAATGAGATTTGTGAAGGACAAATCATCGATACATATTTTTTTATTTATAAATGTTGTTTTCTGAAAAGGAAAACAATCTCAGGCTTTTGTACAAATCCCTACAAAACATAAATAAAAGCTACTAAACTTTTAAGTTATCTATTGTTTCACTTGAATTAACAACTTTGCTTCCTTTATTCTTTTATTTTATTTTAATATTTTTAGATTTTTTATTGTTACTTTAAGTGTAGTATTATATTTAGATGTTATATATTATTATATTTTAGATATTTATATATACACTTATATATATATATATATACAGATTTTGTTATATTTTTCTCTTTGTTAGTTCCTATTCAGGATTTTGTTTGTATTATATTTTTAGAGATTATATTAGATTTGTAATTTTTTAATTTGTAAATAAGAAAGTTAGAATAATGGAATAACAATAATGGTGAGTCAACGACCTTGGTTGTTCATTATAAAAGGTCTCTGGGTTCGGAGATGACGAGGAGGCGGATTCTGGTCCAGTTACACAAGCAGTCATCTGTCCACTAGAACCTGGACCAGAACGTCTGGAGGAGGAAGGAGGCGCAATATAGAAAAATCCAGTCAGACATGCGGATTGGTCGCACTCTAGAGCCGTGTAAGAAGAGCGTTTTACATTCAGTCGACGCATGACCCGATGTGTGGACTAATTCACACATTCATCAGAGATTAGTGGACTATCTGTATGGAAATAAAATACAACTGAGACTGACTTGTACATCATTCATATCGTGATTTCATGTAAACGAGGTCAATGTTTTAAAGCCTGAAGTTATTAAGTTATCACCAGTTAATCTGATGTCAGTGGATTTTCTTTCAGTACCCTGAAGACCATTTCCTTGATCATTTGTTATTTTTGTTTACTTGGAGTTTGGTGATGGTAAAGAATGTGCAGTTACACAACTCCACTGTTTCTGTGGCATGTTATTCTAAATGAGCAATGTGAACTTTGATTGTGAAATGGGGTACCTGGCACAGCAGATGAACCTCATTGGACAACTTTAAAGTATCCCACAATGCAACTTTTCAATAAATTCTATTGAAAATGAGCAATCATTCTTTGTGCTTTTATTATTTCCATGATGTAAAGGAAATATATTTTGTGTGTATGCTCTGATCTGACCATTCTGGAGCCGAGTCACACCACCTGCATTGAGCTTCTGAAGGAGAAGCCTCTGGAATGTAAACATATTATTCTGCTCTGCTTAGCCGCTTCACATAGAAAACACTTGTGCGAATGTAGATGTTTTCTATGTCCTCTGGAAAACACCTCTTGGCTCCAGGGAAGACTTTTTTCTCCCACAGGGTGACGTTTTTCTATTTCCTCTGGGAAACACCTCTCGATTCCCAGGGGAGGACTTTTTTATTTCAATGTATAAAAGACGGGACGTTGCTAGAATCGTTGAAGTCAGCTGGATGGTTATGTACGACACCAGCCAAGTCGAAGCTGTCCTTACCGGGGTTATGTTGACTTCCCATCTCCCATATCAGCGGTAAGAGGGATTTGAATGCTTCACCTATGTAGTTGATTGTTTTGACTTGCTATGCTCTGTGGGGAATAATAAAAGCCAAAGTAATTATTCTAGCATCAAAGCCTTGTGTGTTTGTGTGATTTCTGGGTGTCTACCTCTGGAGACCTGCAGATTTCTGCTGATCAGAACCTGATAAGGTTTTTCACAGAACACATGACAAAGGTTACAACAAATATTCTAAAATAACTGTACTTTTTTAAAAAACTGATGCTAAGAAAAACTGTAAATGTCTTGGACCTGGTGATTCTCTCATAGTGGGGTCTGATCGTTTTAAAGGACCTGTGGCCCCGCCCCACTCCTAGCACCCAAAAGAGTTAACTCTGAAATCGTAACTCGATGCTCAGAGTCACTTTAACACTGTTCAGGTCAGGACCGTATGTTCACTGGCTCAGAGTTAAAATGAACTCTTTAAGAGTTACAGTAACACTTATTTATTAACTCTCTAGTGACCAAATATCTATAGAGTGGAGCTTGAAGCTCAGAGTCACACTGATCTTCTGACATGTGAGAGCTGGCCACACTTTGGACATGACTTCTGCCTCTTCTCTTCTTCTGATCTCTGTTCTGTGGCTCTGTCTCTTCATCTGGAGTTGATGTTGATTCTTCATGTTGGTTTCCTTCTTCATCCTGACCATCAGCTCCATTCAAGATCTTGCTGACTGTTTTCCATCTGCTTCACTGTCAACATGTTCCTCCCAAAGTAGGAATCTCCATCCAGGTTTCAGTCTCCTGCTTCAGATGAAGCTGCTCTTCATCCTGACTGATGCAGAGTTCCTCTGGTTCCTCTTTAATCAGAGAAGGTTCTGGATCCTGCAGTTCTTCTGGAGTCTGTGGAGGTTCTGGATTCTCCTGGTCCACTCTGAAGTTCCTCTGCTGGTTGCAGAGATCTTCTTCAGTCAACCAATGCTGGGGGAGGACTGCAGGGACACAAACACAAGAGGGGGGGGCTTTTAGACACTGACAGGACTTCAGTGTCAAACCAAGAAACTAGTTCCACTGGACGGAAAAACATTTTGAAGGACTGGAAATAAGACTGAGACACGGACAGATGCTGAGAACTAGGGATGTCCTGATCAGGTTTTTTTGGGTCCGATCCGATTCAGAATCATTGGATTTTGTGGATATTTGTGGTTTTATTCACAAAAAGTGGACTATGTGATATTCTGTGTGATGCGTTGTCACGGTAACTGCTGTTGAGCTTGCAGTGACTTGACTCCGGCATAGCAAAGGAACATGATATATACGTTAAACTTCATGATGAATGAAAACAGCAGCAGTTCAGATCAATGATGTTCAGTCAGGAGAGACAGAAAAACAGCAGAATACAGATTCAAATGATCTAAAGATCAGAAATATTCATCATTAGAAATCTCTATTTTATGATCCCTTTTTTGTGTTGGTTTTTAATGTTTCTTTGGTTAAAACCATAAAGTGTTGAATTTTATGCTGAATCCAGGAGAATTCTGCAGCAGAGACACAGACAGACATCTTTTTAGTCGAGTTTTGACAGTTTTGACATGTCCACATGTTTACATTGGATTTGAAATATTCTTATTTTTAAAAGTATAAGTGTTTTAAAACCGCTTATTTAGACTTTTTATATTAAATATTGAGAATATATTTTTAAGAAAGTGGGAAAATGTCTAGTTTTACCGGATGTTATTCACAATCGAAGTTTAAAACGGCTGACAAACTATGGTGAAGGAGCATTCTGGTGGTACTTGAACGCATCACTCACGGATGAATTTGTGAGACGTGAAAACAGTCTCACGGTAGATTTGTGCGTAACTTAGGCTGTGTGCTTGTGTAAGAGGTGATCCGTGCGTATTTTAAAAATATATTTTTGAGTAATTCGTTTCAGGCTGTTGTAATTTTGATTTGTGCGTGTGTAAATTGCATTTTGTATTTTTTACATTTTTGTTGTTTTTTTACTTTTGCAAAAAAATTATTATATTAGTTACAAATCAAGAATTATGCATGCACAAATAATAGTGAGTCTATTTTCTCTCCATAATTAAACCTCTGGGATGTTTCTGGGTTTCAAAGTCCAAACAAACCTGACCGGGACATCCCCAGAAAGAAGATTTAACTCATTCAAGAAAGAAAGAAACCCGAGAGAAACAGCAGCTGAAAAAGACCAAATCCAATCAAATCTGATGAAGAAGAAATGTTGAGAAGATGAAGAAGAAGTGACATACCTATTTGGTGGAGCTGAAGCTGTGGTTTCCAGCAGATATCCAGCAGTCTGCGCTGACGACAGAGCTCCTGCTCGTACTGGACGATGGTTCCTTCACAGAGTCTGCAGATTTCTTCAGCAGCAGCAGCTAGTCGCTCGCTGATCAACTCTCTCAGAGACTGAAGGGAAGACATGGTTCCTGCAGCTCCAACAAACACCAAAGTCCTCTGAACAGCAGCAGCTCCGATCATCTGCTAGTCTCTCAATCACAGCCACGTTGTCTTTACGTTCAACACTTCTTCACTCATTTACGACACTTTAGCTAAAGAGGATTGTTCGGAACCGAACCACGTATCGCTACATCTCTGTAGAAACCTCACGAACGAACCAACGAAACACCGCCGTCCTCTCAGCACGAGGCAACGCTGCTAACATGCTAGCTAGCGCCTCGAGTTGTTTTTACTTCCGGGTCACGTGACGGAACTTTATTTAAAAAGAAACGTGAAAACAGATTCACTGGATCCTAATGTTGTTAAAAAGGCTTAAGATGTTAAAAATTTTTCTAATATAATGAATAAAATCCAAATTTTAAAAAAGTTTACGGTAAACTTTATGAAAACTGGTAAATCGATTCAATCTTTATTTATGGAGCACTTTTCACATGAAAGATAATACAAAGTGCTGTACAACGAAGTAAAACAAATGAAAATAAAAGACAATCACAATAAAATGTAAAACATAAGATAAATAATGCCCTCCCTCGCTGAGACCGACACACAAATCCTTTCACACTTCCCATCTCCTTAACTCAGGGGTCAGCAACCTGCGGCTCTTTAAGCGCTGCCTTGTGGCTCCCTGGCGCTATTTCCAAAATGTTGGAAAATGGACAAAGATGGAGGAGGGAAATATATTTTTGGTTTTAATCATTGTTTTAACCCCCAACAAACATTGACAGATTGACAGGATTCAGGTCTGCCGAGCGTTTCTGCATGGTGCGTTCACTGACCTCTGGACACCGGCAGCAAAACAAACCAGTTTATCATAGAAAACATTGAACCCCAGAACTGATCCTTAAAAAATCGAGGGATTAAATAGTCTCGACATTTTTTTTTCCTGAAAAACTGCTTTTTCTGAGGATTGTATAAAAATGTCAAAAGCATAGTAGCGGACTGAGTTAATGTCTGGAGTTCATTGAACACAACATGCGCAGTGATCTGTCAATCAGCTGTTCGGAGGTTTGGGGGAAAGAAAGGGAGGAGGGCTGGTGTGCATGAAAGAGAATGAAGGAGTTTGAGGTATCCCCACTAATTAAATAATAAAAGCAAATAGACTAAATACAACTTTTGTTGAGTGTTCTGCTGCTGTTTTTCTAGTTAACCACAAAATAAAGAGACTTAAAACAGATGAAGTTTCGGCGTCTCCGTGCGGGAAAGAGAGAGTGGGAAACTTCATTTTTAATTATTGATTAGCTCGTTATCACGAGAAAACGATAAAAAAAAAAGTAGGGCAGGGCGCTTTCAGCTTCTGTAATTTCTGATTTTTGTCAGTAAATATTTGGAATGACACTAAACCCATTGGCTGTAGCTAGTCCGCTCCCGCAACGCAACAGAGCCGTGACTCTAGCGGTGCAAGCCCGGGGTTAGGGATATTATTGTGTTTTGTAAACGAGGATAGCTGCACTGATTTGGTGTCAAGATTTTAAAATCAGGCTGGTGTGGGCCCGCCTCCTGGTCTTTGGGAGAACTCATGCAGCATCAGGCTGATGATGACTGTCATCAGGAGACATAGCTATGTACAGCTGGGTGTCATCAGCATAGCTGTGAAAGCTGATGTTGTCCCTCCTGATGACATTCCCCAGAGGAAGCATGTAGATGTTGAAAAGCAAGGGGCCAAGGATGGAGCCTTGAGGCACACCACATTTAATTTGGTGGACCCCAGAGAAGTAAGTGTCCATGCTCACCATAAAGTTTCTCTCCATGAGATAGGATTTGAACCACTGGAGAACAGTCTCCAAAAGGCCTTTGTTTTTCAGTCTGTTTAACAGGGTCAGGTGATCAACAGTATCAAAAGCAGCACTTAGATCTAGAAGAACTAATACTGACATCTTGACCTGAATCCAAGGCACATCTGATATCATCAATGATTTTTAACAGGGCCGTCTCAGTACTGTGGTTCTTTCTAAAACCCGACTGGTTTATCTCAGACAAGTTGGACACTGGTCAGTAGTTATTAAGAACTGTAGCATCTAGATGTGTTTTCTAGAGTAATGGTTTCACCACTGCAGTTTTAAAGGCAGTAGGAAAAACTCCTGTTTGAAGAGAGCAATTTATGATATTTAAAATCTCATTCTCAAAAGATCTGTAAAATGATTTAAAAAATGTTGAGTGGATTGGATCTAAAAAACAGGTTGTTGGATTAACTTGGGAGAAAACTCCACCAAGTGTTGCAGCTTCAACCAGGTCAAAACTGTCCAGTGCTTCCTCAGGTAAGATCAAGCCATCGTTTACAATAAAAAGGCTTTTCTGCTCATTTACGACAGTAGATCTGACAAAGTCAATTCTGCTCCTGAAGTGGTCTGCAAAGTCCTCACACAATGATGTGGTAGCTGGTACTGGGTTTTTCTTCACATCAGAATTAATTAAGGATTCAATTGTGTTAAAGAGGACTCTGAGCTTATTTTAATTTTCAGAGATGATGTTAGCAAAGTAAAAGTTCCTGGTCTGCTTTATGTGGGATTACATTGTTTTAGTAGATTTTGGAATGCCTGATAGTTTGTTTAGAGTTTGTATTTTTTCCAATGTCTTTCTGACATTGTTCTCTATATTGCGACTCTATATTGTCTCTTCAATTGTTTTACTTCAGCTGTTCTTAGTTTTGTGGTGGAAAAATAGTTGGATCCGATGGAATAAAGAAATGTTGTCAAACGGTTTTAAGAATGTTTATTAAAACAGAGCAGAGAAAAGTACACGTCTTGCAAGCATGGAGGAGAGGTCTGCAGAGCCCTGCCTGTGATGAAGGACATTCGTATTTTATAGAGCCATACAAACAACTTTAATCAGAAACTTAGGATAGGAAGGTAAGCGCCATATCTAATATGGACAAGATGTTCTAATGGAGTCAAAATGTTTATACACTGTGATCAAGGCGTCCTGACAATAAGAAAGCAAAGTCTGTGGCCTCACGGCTGTGCACAAAGTTTAGACACATTTAATTGTAAAGATGAAATGTATACGTAAACGTATACATTAAACGTAAACGTATAATTTCCCCGCCCCCTGGCCATTCACTGTACAGGTGAACTACATCATGACAATGTGTAAACAAACAGATCGCCACAATTTGTTCAGCAACGTTATAGAAACAAGAGACAAAGTAGTTTTCTCTACAAAGACATTTTTTCTCGGTTTTCAATCCAAACAAAGACACAGATGCTTTCAAAGACAGAAATGTGTTTCCATCCAGAGGAACCTGCAGCAGCTGCTGTCTGGGATCCAGCAGAAGATTCTGGACCTGCAGAGACTTCACACACAGCTGCCTCTGCCTCCAACATAGCTGCTGATCTGATGGAGAGCTCAAAGTCTCTGCAACCAAAACAAAGAAGCAGCCAGAGAACAGAAGCTCAGAGCTGAAGGAAACCTCAGAGAAAGTCACAGCTTCAGTTTGATCAGCTTCAATAGAATAGAAATCCTTTATTCATCCCAGGCTTGAAAATTCAGCTGTTGCAGCATTAAGCATATATAGAAGATATTGACATATAGAGAAAAATCTATATTTACAAAGATAAGGAAATAATATACAATAAAAAAACAAAGCAAATTGTGCAAATTGTAATGTGCAGAATATAATAATAGTGATTGTGCAAATAGAGGCAGTAATGGACATCGGTCAGTTAAAAAGTCCGTTGGTGAGTTATCTGTTAGAGTGGGATGAGGAGTTCTACAATCTTATTGCGTGTGGAAGAAATGATTTCTTGTAGCGGTCCCTGGAACAGCGGAGTTGTCTCAGCCTTTTGGAGAAGGCGCTCCGTTGTTTGTCTAGAACTGGGTGGAGAGGATGGTCTGTGTTATCAATGATGGATAGCAGCTTGTTGAGGGTCCTCCTCTCCACCACAGCTTCAAAGGTGTCCTGCTTGCAGCCGATGATGGAGCCGGCCTTTCCACAAATCTGTCCACCAGCCCCCTGTACTCCTCCTCCTCCCGTCCTCCGCTTATACATCCAACAACTGCAGAGTCATCAGAAAACTTCTGTAAGTGGCATGACTCTGCAGATGTATGAAATTTCAAGCGGTTTACAAGGTGAACAGCGAAAGGAGAGAGCACAGTGCCCTGTGGGGCTCCCACACCACTCATCACCACATCAGACAGGACACTGTCCAGCCGGACAAACTGTGGCCTGTCTGTCAGGTAATCAGTGATCCAGGAGACAGTGGACCCACCAGCACCATCAGCCGCAGCTTCTCACCCAGGAATGGAGGCTGAATGGTATTGAAGGCGCTGGAGAAATCAAAGAATGTGATTCTCACCATGCCTCCACCACCATCCAGGTGTGAGTGAGTGAGCTGCAGCAGATAGATGACAGCGTCATCCACCCCCAGGTGAGGCTGGTAGACAAACTGCAGAGGGTCCAGAGAAGATCTCACCTGCCGTCTCAGGCGGGCCAGCACCAGCTTTTCCAGCACCTTCATGACATGTGATGTGAGGGCCAATGGGCAGTAGTCACTGATGCCAGATGGAGATGACTTCTTGGGCACAGGGACGAGGCAGGAGGTCTTCCAGAGGAGGAGCACCCTCTCCTGGCTGAGGCTCATGTTAAAGAGATGCTGGAGGACTGCAGACTGCTAACTGGCACAGGTCTTCAAAGTCCTGGGGCTGATTCCATCAGGGCCTGCAGCTTTGTGTTGTTTCAGCTTCTCCAGCTGACTCCTCACCTGGCTGGTCGTCAACTTCAGGCCGGGGGGGACGGGTGCAGGGCTGGGTGTGTCTAGTTGGGGAGGGGTGGTGAGCTGGATCTGTGATGTCTCGGTAAATGGGGTCATCATCAGCGGGGGATGAGGGGAGAGAAAGCCAGAAGGATGAAGGTGAAATGTCAACAGGAACAAATGACTTGTTTGGAGGCAGTGGTCTTCATGGATCTCTACGTGTTTGTCATTGATGAAGAGTTTCTCCACACATTCAGGAGACAGTTTACAGCATGAACTTCATGGATTATCTGAAGCAGAGATTTAATCTGGACTAAACTTCAGATTAACCTCCAGTTTCTCCTGAATGTTAGTTATAAACTCTGCCTGTCAACTACTGCTGTTTACCAACTCCCTGTACTGAGAGAAAACCATCATTACTGCTGGTTAAACCTACTGGGATCAACAGATACTAAATCAACAATTAAACAGATGAAATACCATGGTCATTCAATATGTATTTAGCTTTTAGCTTGTTCACCTGAGCAGACTTAGTCTGGAGATGGAGCTCTGTGATCTGAGCTCAGTCCAGAGCTCAGCAGTCAGAACTGGACTTGAGGAGTCCAGCTTTGGAACCTGCAGAGAAGCAACAAACAGCAGAAAGCCACACTGTGGGAAAGACTCCACACTTCTGACTGATGTTCACGTCCACTTTATTCTTCACAGGAAAGATTGGAACAGAACACTGACAACTAAAAAGAACAGAGAAACACTTCTAATCTCTGAGAGAAAACAGGATCACAACAACACAAACACCAGTCAGACTCTTTATCTGACTCTACATTACTGCAATTTTACTACATCTTTTCTTCACTGTTGTTTGCTAACATGACTCAACAAAATAAAAAACTGGAATTATTTTTTATTTACAAAATATAGAAATGTTCACAAATCAAATAAAAAATGTAAAAAGATTTAGAGATGAATCAAGTATTTCTAATGTTGTCATGGTAACAAACGACTGGTGATACCTTCACAATGAACACAGCAGGCGTGGCGGAGACGTAAAGTCTCAATGTTAAGACAATGCAAAGACGTGTATTTTCTCAACCTGTGGGGGGCGCTAGGGTAAAGGTGGGATACACCCTGGTTAGATTGCAAGTCTGTCACAGAGCTCATTGAGCTGGATGGACAGCTATGCTAGCCAGCCGCCGGTGAATAGCTTAGAGAGCTAGTGAGCTCCACTTCCAAGCAGAGCTGATAACTGTCTGCTCATTCGGGAGTTGATAGCTGTCGCTACTGTCCAGGCGCCCGGCAGATCTAGTGAGGTACTGTCCAGGCTGCAGGTCCCTGAGTTCACCAAAACATAAAAACCCAAGCTACTCGCTCAGCAAAATCCAAGAAGTGAAAATGAATGAATTCCAGAACAACTTCGGCGGTTGCTCCGCTGCAGGAGCGTCAAGACGTTGAGCAGTTATTTTGACAGGTGTCAAAAGAGAGGAAGCAGACGTGAATTTGACACGCTTGCTGCGTTCACTGTGAAAGCACCATTAGACAACATTGTCTCAGCATGAACTACAAACACAATTGTTACAATAACAAGATCATAAAAGTACAAAATTCAAAAATAAACATCAACACTTCTTTAAAAATTAAATCTTAGTGTCATATTTAAAAAAAATCTAAAAATCTTTACAAGAGTATTTCATGAACATTTTTTAATGAAATGAGTTACAATGTTCACCTGCTTATTAGCTTTTCAGTATTCACCAATTCATGCATTTATAAAATGTTTCTTCTCCAGTTGTCACAAAAACGCTTATATGTAACTTTTGTTCCAAAAGGAGTTGTAGGAATTTCCCCAGAGGGGAGCGAATATGAAAAAAGCAGCGACCCCCACGCCCCCACTAACTGTACTCACAGATGTCTTGGTCCCTAACTCCTGTGAATAAGGGGAGATACTGTATTTCTAGAAGTTAGCTTTCCTTGTTGACTGTAAGAAAGTTCATTCACTGCTGCACCACCTTTGCTCTTTGTGGGCCGAGCGAGCCTTGGTTGTCTGGGCAGAGAAGGTGCTAGAAGAACCCCTTCTTTTAAGAATCAATGCTAAAATGAAAGTGTTTTAAAGGTGTTTAGCCTGAGGGCGGGGCTGGAAACACACACTTCCTGGAAGTGGCTGTTCCCACACATGCATACATATGAATGTGAAGACCCAGTCATTTTCATGCTTTGGGGCAGAGAACAGCGTTGGAGAGCATAGCTCAAAGATGAATGGAGAAAAATACCGCTATACTAGTGGTTTTTTGTGAGGAAATAAAATTATAATACACTCTAAAGCTCTAAAAAGTGGATTTTTCATGATATAGGCCCTTTAAAGTTCTGCAACTATTTGGAGTTATTTAGCACATTCGCCTGGGGCTTCTGGAATTTTGAATATTATATTTATTAAGGTTTTACATTCAAATTTTCTGAGTAGGAAAACTTGGGGTTTTCATTACCTCTTAAAAAAAATCACCGAAAAATTGGGTTACATATTTAAAATCTTAGTGCGCTAATTATTTCTTTCAATAACGAATAGTATCATTTTTAACAATATTTCGATTTTCCTATATAAACTCCTGTCTTCTCTTCCTGATGCTTTTGCTGTTAATTTTTTTTTAAGTTGCAAATTTTAACTTTATTGTTAGTTAAAATTTTTGTCAAGAAAAAGCTTCTCTCCTGAATGAATTCTCATGTGTCTTTTGAGATGAGACATTTGATTAAAACTTCTGTCACATTCTTCACACATAAAAGGCTTCTCTCCTGTATGAATTCTTGTGTGTGTTTTAAGATCAGTTTTCTGTCTAAAACTTCTGTCACATTCTGTACAAGGAAAAGGCTTCTCACCTGTATGAGTTCTCATGTGTGCTTTAAGACTATTCATATGACTAAAATGTTTTGGACACTCTTTGCAAGAAAAAGGCTTCTCTCCTGTGTGAGTTCTAGTGTGTAATTTGAGAGTATTCATATGACTAAAACTTCTGTCACATTCTTTACATGTAAAAGGCTTCTCTCCTGTATGAGTTCTCATGTGTGTTTTTAAATTAGATGTTCGACAAAAACTTTTGTCACATTCTTTACACGTAAAAGGCTTCTCTCCTGTATGAGTTCTCGTATGTGATTTGAGAGAGGATAAAAGGGTAAAACATTTGTCACATTCTTTACACGTAAAAGGCTTCTCTCCTGTATGAGTTCTCATATGTGTTTTGAGAGAAAAAACTCGACTAAAACTTCTGTCACATTCTTTACACATAAAAGGCTTCTCTCCTTTATGAATTTTTACGTGTTTTTTGAGATATGAAACGAGACCAAAACTTCTGTCACATTCTTTACATTTAAAAGGCTTCTCTCCTGTATGAGTTCTCATATGTGTTTTGAGATGAGATAAAAAGCTAAAACGTCTGTCACATTCTTTATATATAAAAGGCTTCTGTCCTGTTTGTGTTCTTATATGTGCTTTGAGGGAAGTTCTTTGATTAGTACTCCTTTTACATTCTTTACCACTAACAGGTTTTTCACCCCTGTGAGTCCTCATGTGTGTTTTGAGATAAGATAAATGGCTAAAATGTTTATCACATTCTTTACAGGCATAAGCTCCTTCATCAGACTTAGTTTTCATGTGGGCAGACATATTATTAGCAGTTCTTGTTCCTTTACCAGAATTTATATGGGGAAGTCTCTTTTCTTTTGGGGATTGTTTGTGTCTCTTAACCAAAGTTGCTATCTTGAACTTTTTTCTGACATCAGAGTCACACTGACCTTCTGACATGTGAGAGCTGGCCACACTTTGGACATGACTTCTGTCTCTTCTCTTCCTCTGATCTCTGTTCTGTTTCTCTGTCTCTTCATCTGGAGTTGATGTTGCTTCTTCATGTTGGTTTCCTTCTTCATCTTGACTATCAGTTCCATTCAAACTCTGTTGACTGTTTAGATGTTCTTCACTGTTCTCATCTTCCTCAAACGTAGGAATCTCCATCAAGGTATAAATCTCCGTAATCTGTAGAGTTTGTGGTTCCTCTTGCTCCACTTTAAACTGTGGAGGATTTGGTTCCCCGTGTTCCTTTTCAATCTGTTGAGGTTCTTGTTCTTCCTGCTCCTCTTCTCTCTGCAGAAGTTCTGGCTCCTCCTGTTCCTCTTTAGTCTGCGTGGGTTCTGGATCATTCTGTTCCACTCTGAAGTTTCTCTGCTGGTTGTAGAGATCTTTCTCTTCTATCAACAAATGCTGGGGGAGGACTGCAGAGATCACAAATACAAGAAAGTATTAGACCTGTTACAGTTTTTTGTATTGTTATCAAATACATTTTTAATCACCTCAGTCAAATGCCCTACAGTTTGAAACTTAAAAGTCCATCAGTCCTACCATCCATTTCCTAAATCCTTTAAATCTCTTTTGGGATCATGAGAATCTTGAAGTCTACCGGAAGTGGAAGTCTCTCTAGAGCCCTCATCTCGTTTTTTACTCTTTCAGAGCAATAACAGTCCACAGCTTTTTATTCACTGTTAAATTAAGATAAATCCATTGTGCCACCTCAATGTATTAGCTCACAGTTTGACCGTTTTTATGAATATAACTATTAAGTCGGCAGCATAAAAAAAAAAGTACAGACCTTAGATCAAGTTTTTTTTTATTAAAAAAAAAAACGGTCTCAGTAGTGTCTTGATTGTGATTATGAAGTTTTTAACCAATATCCCACAACGAAATGTCTTTAGAAAAAATCTTTTTCTTGTGATCTGAAGTCTAGCCAGGAAATTATCCTCTAAAGGGGGTGTGGCTTCTGGAGCTGAGTGGAGCTGCTCCGTTCTGGTCGGTGTAAATTCAACTGTTGCAAAGCACAGACATGAAAGCTGAAGCTAGCAGAGGAGATTCTTCAGTGAGGCCGAGAGAGAGAACAAAAAAAAAAAAAAAACGCACATGCCACGGAGAACCACCCACTCCACCAATTTTCTGATAATCGTGTCCGGTTAGCTTTGGCTGATGCAGCAGCAGGACATACGGCAAATTTTTAAACAGATCCAGACAGAACTGGAGGATAAAACTGCTGATCTACAGCAGTAACAGAACCTTTAATGAAAGTGTTAAAAATGTGAGAGATCAACCAGTCTCAAGTGAAATGCGTCCCTATTCCACGGCTTTGCACCCTCGGAATACCGTGCATAGTAATACGCCAAAAACACGGTTTTTGCGTGCATATGATACGCAGTTGCAGCCCATTCAAAACAACAGGAGCGGCTTTTAGGTTTCGTTTTGATCACGTGGTCGGATGTTTAGGTTTCTCCGGATCACGTGACTGATCACGTGACTTTTGAGTTTCTGTCCGGCACCGGAGATCCACTCTTTTTCTGGTGGAAAATCCCTCAGAATAAAGTATTTTGTGGACTAATCTTTATTTTGATAATATTTCTAGCGAGAAATGTGCCCGTTACTATCACGACATGCATTTATTTTGGACATACAGTTCGTAGTTTGTCTGTTTTGCTGGACTTTTCGGGCTCGAAAATCGTAAAGAAGCAACGTCTGGGTTGCACGGAACAATCACGGAACCGGGCGATCAGCAGGATTTGGGACCCGACCCGCATCGGTGCCGGGTCAAGGTTAGGGTTAGGGTAGGTTCGGAGAACCCGCCCGGAACCGTTTTAATCGGGCCCCGAATGACTTCTGTAAAGCTAGAATGTGTTCAATCTTACCAGTACTTCCGGTCCAGGAGACGGTCAAACGTGATCCCGAAACGAAGGTTATCAAACATAAAATAATTATCCTTTAATTTCTGCCTCATAAACAAACACAAATGTCGGTTATTTTAAGTGACAATAACGAGGGAGGCTTTCAGACAAAATGAAGAAAGATAAACAGAATTGTGTTATTTTTTTACTGTTCTTTTTTATCATTATTTTTAATATATTATTTTTTATATAATAATAATAATTATTATTATTAGTGGTAGTAGAAGTAGCAGTATTAATTTATTATTATTGTTGTTATTATTATTATCATCATTATTGTTATTATATAAAAAAAATAATAAAATGAATGACATAAACAAAATCCAATTGATACATAAATACATTGTTGATCCACAAGATCAACAGACTCCAAGTTTTAATGATTCTTGAAAGCTGAAGGGTCAAGAGAGAATCTCACTATTCAGACAATTTTTTATTCTATATTAAAATTCATCTATCAGCATTCATCTTCAGCAGTCAAATCCAGCTTACAGGATTCATACCAACATTTTTGCAGGTGATGCCATTAGTTTTAAAGTTTAATAATGTATTTAGTGTGTTCAATAAATGTTTATCCTGTTTGGCTCAAAAACTAAGGCGCGTTTTGGATTTTGGCCCCCTGTGCGACTGAGTTTGACACCCCTGGTCTATGCCATTCAAAAAAGCTTTAGGATATTTGGAGAATTACCGTCAAGTTTCACTAGAGATTGGTTGGGAAGCAATTTTTGGTGTGAGATAAACAAGTCGTTTTGGGCAAGGCAAGGCAAGGCAAGGCAAGTTTATTTGTATAGCACATTTCATGTACAGAGACAATTCAAAGTGCTTTACATAAAACATTAAAAGAAACAATCAAAAGAAATAGTAAAAATGTCATTCATTATTCAAATCATTAAAATAAAATTAAAAGAAAGTAAAAAGATTTTAATTTAAAACAAGCATAGATAAAAAGTGCGGACGTAAACTTTTGAATACATATTAATCAAATGCAACTGAGAACAGGGGCTGACTATGTAATTGTTTTGATTCGTATATTGTACCGAATGTATGTAAATAATATCCCTAATTTATTGTGAATAGTTACTTTTAACTTCTTATCAGACCACAGGTCAAAGAGATGGGAGGCTTAAACAAATTATTTATTAATAAAATAATGATATAAATGAATATGAGCTCTGGTATTGCTAATAAATTGATAAATGAACAGATGTTTTTTAGATTTTAAATTGGTAAAGTTGACAGTGCTGTAAAAATTGAACAAACTCGTTTTTCGGAAACTTGATTATTTAGAAACTTCAGGATTTTGTTATGCTTGTGTTTAATGTAATCTGTTGGTGACAAGGACTTTAGACTCTGCGTAGTAACAACTCCTAGTTTGTATATTTTAAGAAGTTCAGAGGATTGTTCCTAAACAACAATGATCACTCATGGTTTGTTTGATCAGTCCTCCCTGAAACATAGACAACATTTAAGCAATCTACATGAATAGACATTAATTGGAGCTTAACTTTGTCGACTTTGCTGCTAACAGAGTAAAATTTCAACCGTCTCCTCTTAAAATGTGCAGTACATTTATGGGATGTATCATGACTTCTGCAAAGAAATATAGTCTAACCTTCCAAATTTTGAGTTCATACCAAAGCTATTTCACATTTTTTAAATGTATAGATGAATTTTGAATTTTACAGAGGTCCCACACTTCAACAGTGACGTATGTATCAATTCTAATGAGAGCGACCCATCAGCAGGTTTTACAGGATCCACGAGCTTAAAGCCACATCGAGGGTTATCCAGGCTCTATTTTCATATATTTTTCAAATGTAATTAAGTTTATTACAAACAGCAGGTGACCTGTCCCACCTTGAACACTCCACTACTACACGATGCATCACTCTGTTCCCTGCGCTGCTTTGAGACTTTCAAATCACTGCATCATGTCATCCCAACCGACAGAAGAAAGCTGAAATCAGCTGAACCCAAAGTGAAGACTGTTATGGACGGATGAGTCCAAGATGAAAAATGCAAAGATTGGAACACCTAGATCAGTTTTTGTGAGGACATGCCTGCAGACCAAAACCTTCTGCAAATTCAACAACATCAAACAATGGTTTACAGCTGCTGAGGCAATGCAAGGACAAGGAAGAGGCCTAAAGGAGTGGGGGTCGTGACCTTTAGGTTAGGAACAAGATGAAAAAGAAGGTCAAGGCAGCTAAAATGACCAACACTGCAAAGATAACAGAGCAGTTTTCTGCCAACAACTGCAGTTTCTAAAGTTCTGCAGACCCTCATGAAAAGAGATGCCCCACCCCCACCCTGCAGAGATCTGCCACCATAACGACTTCTATTCAGGTTCTAAAGGAACATAGCATTCCCTCCCCCATCAATCTTAATTTAAAGGATTGACTTGTCTCAACTTTCTTCAGACTGGACACCTAACCTGGACTGAGGATCTGATGTGCATCAACAGTTTCAGAAGCAGAAGATCAGGAGGTTCCAGGACCTGATGGAGTGTCTCCATCCTGTCTGGAAGTTTGCTCTGACCAGCTGCCTCAAAGTTTCACCCGTCTCTTCAACAGATCCACCATCATCCAGTTCCTAAGAAGTCCTCTCTCACGTGATTAAATGAGGCAGATGATAAAGTCAACACAGCTCTCCACTACACCTTGACTCTGCAGGGAACTATGCATGATCCTGTTTGTGGCCTTCAGCTCTGCATTGAATACCATCATCCCAGAGCTCCTCCATCAAAACGTCACTGTGCTTTCCTCCACTTGTTAGAGCGGGAAACGGAGCGTCTTGTCCTTTGGTGCAGCCAAAGCCACCCGGAGCTGAACATACTTAAAACTGGAGAGATGACAGTGGACCTCAGGGAGAAGGAACACAACCCCCCCATCCCCATCCTCTTCATACAATTCTGAACAGAACAGTCCCCTCTATAGACCCATACGCGTTCTACTTTTTTGAGGGACCTTAAGTGAACCTCCCAGGTTGACTCACTCTGGAGAAAGGCCCAGCAGAGGTTGGACTTCCTGTGACAGCTTAAGAAGTGACTGAAAAAGCTTGTGTCAGGAGCTGCTGACCATCTTCTACACTGCCTTAATCCATTCTGTTCTGACCACATTCATGGTGCATCTGCAAGCAGACAGGGACTGACTGAAGAGAATCATAAGATCTACTGAGACCTGTGTCGGAAATTTATTGTTTATTTATTCATTCATTCATTTTCCTTGCCGCTTTATCCCTTTCGGGGTCGCGGGGATGCCGGAGCCTATCCCGGCGGCTGATGGGCGAAGGGAGGGTTTACCCTGGACAGTTCGCCAGTCTGTCGCAGTTTGTTTATTTAATTGAACCAAAAGCAAAAGAATATCACTTCAAAATCTTGAATGTTATTTATCCATCTAATTATAAACTTCATAATATTTTAAAAATTGACAAAAATACGGACACTTCTTGCAGCAACGACAAATAAACAGTTTAGCAACTGTTTTATTCATTGTTTTTAAAAATGGTAGAAATCTATATTTTTCTGTTTGATTTCAGTGCTGGTTAACTTTCAATAGTGTTCCTTTTAAATTTCAAAACGATTAGATTTGGTCTAAAAACAGAAAACCAAAAAGCAAAACTTGGTATTAATACTTTAATAATACTTGAAAAATTTGATAAATAAATGTTGTTTTTTGACAGTGCCACTAGTTTTTGTTGGTTTCCAACATGAATTACTGATGTAACAAGGCCTGTCTTATTTGAATTTTTAGAACACATTCTTAAAATAGTTAATAGACCTAGCATCCTTTGTTACCGCCATAGCAACATAAAATTCCATTGCCATTATGTAGTTGAGACACATTAAAGAATGTACGTTAAAAAGACTACGTCTTGAACAAAAAGAAGTAAATAATGTTGAAAACAACTGTCTAATTGTCACTTGAACAGTGTTCAAAACACAGCCCAAGTTTTTATACACCCTAAAATATGTTAAATTCCTCCAAAACCCAGGTGATGTCCTCCATGTTTTGTTCTTGCCACTAAGAAGCTTGCCCTGTGAATAAACGTTACTAGTTTATGAGGCAGAAATTACAGGAACATTATTCTGATGGTTTAGAATCTGTGTTCTGAGATCACTTATTTTCATCTGCTAGACCAGAAGAAATCAGACAGCACTACGTTACATTTATGTTTCATCCTATGGATGATACAGCACCACCCTCTGATATTTTATTAAACCAAGTATACAACAGACACAAACCTGTATCAATAAAATTTTAAGAAATAATAATAATAAAAAATGTTCCCTGAATAGTGAGATTGTCTCTTGACCCTTCAGCTTTCAAGAATCATAAAAACTTGGAGTCTGTTGATCTTATGGATCAATAATTATTATCATTTATTTATTATTGATATAATAATAAACAACACACATTATTATTATAATCATGTTTTAATAATAACAATAATATTACTTTTATTAATAATAATAGATTAATACTGCTACTACTACCACTAATAATAATAATTATGATGATAATAATAAAATAAAATGAACAGTAAAAAAATAACACAATTCTGTTTATCTTTCTTCATTTTGTCTGAAAGCCTCCCTCGTTATTGTCACTTAAAATAACCGACATTTGTGTTTGTTTATGAGGCAGAAATTAAAGGATAATTATTTGATGCTTGATAATATTCGTTTCGGGATCACGTTTGACCGTCTCCTGGACCGGAAGTACTTGTAAGATTGAACACATTCTAGCTTTACAGAAGTCATTCGGGGCCGATTAAAACGGTTCCGGGCGGGTTCTCCGAACCTACCCTAACCCTAAGGGGACTGTATGGAGCGTGCATTGGTCCCGCCCTCTGATAGGAGGGTAGGATCCGAACACCTGTTCGCCTAACCCTAACCCGGCACCGATGCGGGTCGGGTCCCAAATCCTGCTGATCGCCCGGTTCCGTGATTGTTCCGTGCACCCCAGACGTTGCTGTTTTACGATTTTCGAGCCCGAAAAGTCCAGCAAAACAGACAAACTACGAACTGTATGTCCAAAATAAATGCATGTCGTGATAGTAACGGGTACATTTCTCACTAGAAATATTACCAAAATAAAGATTAGTCCACAAAATATTTTATTCTGAGGGATTTTCCACCAGAAAAAGAGTGGATCTCCGGTGCCGGACAGAAACTCAAAAGTCACGTGATCAGTCACGTGATCCGGAGAAACCTAAACATCCGACCACGTGATCAAAACGAAACCTAAAAGCCGCTCCTGTTGTTTTGAATGGGCTGCAACTGCGTATCATATGCACGCAAAAACCGTGTTTGGCGTATACTATGCACGGTATTCCGAGGGTGCAAAGCCGTGGAATAGGGACGCATTTCACTGAGACCGGGTTGGTTATACACTGATGCTAGCATGCTAGATACTAGCTGCTAATGCTAACAAGCTGCCCCGTGTGTTATCTATAAACGTAAACAGATCAGTTCAAAGTCGGTCGTTTTCACAGAGCGGACTTTAAGACGAGGCAGAGAAATACAACAAGAATTCATAGAACATTTATAAAACTGTATTTTATAGATGTAATAACAGGATGAATCCACTTTGTATTAACTTTATTGATAGTCTCTTTGTAGCATAACAGAACTGCATCTTTACTGTCAGTGATATCATGGCAAATATTTAAAAGATTAAAATGTTTTGAAGTTCTTTTTTGTTATGATTTAATATAAAAATGAATCATTTGGAGAAAGTTTTAACAAAAGATTATTTTCTGTCAATCTGCCCCCTTTGCTAAATCTGTTCTTGTTTTCTCTACATGTTTTGAGTTTACACTTAGAAGACAATAAAGACATGTTCATACTATTTATTAATTGATTTTATGCTATTTTATTGTCTTAAAAGACTTTTAGTCTCCTAATCTGGTTCACTGGATCAGGTGACTGACAAAAGAGTCTTTTTAGCTGCTAAAGAAAAGAAAAAACTCATTTTTGATGAAAAATAAAACTTTTAATAGAAATATTCATAGAAAACCAGAGAACAAACAGCTTTTATCTGAGGTTGTTTTTATGTTGTGACTTCCTCTCTGTTTGAATTCAAGATATTTATAACACAACATCCATGTAAATTTCTTGGTAAAATGATGTAATAATCTGTCCAGTAAAAAAAACATGTTTAGATTTTTTTACAGAGTCAAAAACTAGATTTTGTGCGCTGAGATTGTATGTTTATTTTCATCTCTAAAGTCTGTTTAGATACAAAAACATGATTGCATCTGTCAATCGAGGCGTTTTATCATGAAAAGTTAGTTTTCTTTTGAAAATAAGTCGATTTTCTCATATATCTTGATGTAACTTCCTGCTAGAATTGATGAAGAACAGTCGAGGCTCCCGCACAAAATAGATCAGATGCAGAAACGATCCACTGCCCAATGAAAACACTGTCTCTGTTCTCCCAAGCTTCAGCGCTAAAGATAAATATGAACGAAAGTGAAATTAGAACAATTCATGACATCAAGAAAACAAGAATATTTCCATAAACAATTGAATTCAATATTTAGAATGAAAGATTAACAAGAATAAATGTGATACTAATATTCAGTCTGTAATAGATACAAAGATTTAAAACAGTTCATTGTAATGAAACATTTCAATGTTTGGTTGAATTCTTTTAACATAAATGAAGAGCATTTCAAGCTGAAATTTCCCTGCATATGCAGAAGCTATTTCCACACAAACATGAAGAAGATGAATCAAAAACAGAAAGATTTGATCTGAAATAACAAACAAACGACAGAGTTAAACCTACAGAGGAGGCGGGACGAATGTCAATGACTTTGAGGTCATGAACGCTACAACGAAATCACAGAGAATAACAAATGTTCTGAAAAACAAACATTCCATCTGTTTACCTTGCATTCATATTTGGTTCAGATTGTTGGAGGTTTTGAATTTCTCTTCAAATGAGATTTGTGAAGGACACATTTCATCGATTTGACCTAAACTTCCAAAACTGTTTCATGATTATGTTTGTTTTTTATTATTATTTAATTGTAATATCAAAAGATTCAATTTTGTTTCTTTTAAAAAGAGGAAAATTATGATATTTTTGAAAAAATGTTGTTATCTCAAATATATTTTTTATTTATAAATGTTGTTTTCTGAAGAGGAAAACAATCTCAGGCTTTTGTATAAATTCCTACAAAAGATAAATAAAAGCTACAAAACTTTTAAATTATCTATTGTTTCACTTGGATTAACAACTTTGCTTCCTTTATTCTTTTATTTTATTTTAATATTTATAGATTTCTTTACTGTTTCTTTAATTTTAGTATTATATTTTTTATGTTAATAAGTGTATATATTAGATAAATATATACTTTTGTCTCTTGCCTAGATTTTTTACAGTTTTCTATTTGTTAGTTCCTATTCAGCATTTTGTTTTAGATTTTAATGTTCCAAATGGAAATAGATTTGTAATTTTTAATTTTGTAAATAAAAAGTTAGAATATCAGTATGAATAACAATTATTGTGACGTCAACACCTTGGTTGTTCATTATAAAAGGTATCTGGGTTCTGGAGATGATGAGGAGCGCGGAGTTCTGGTCCAGTTACACAAGCAGTCATCTGTCCACTAGAACCTGGACCAGAATGTTCTGGAAGATGAAGAAGAAGTGACATACCTATGTGGTGGAGCTGAAGCTGTGGTTTCCAGCAGATATCCAGCAGTCTGCGCTGACGACAGAGCTCCTGCTCGTACTGGACGATGGTTCCTTCACAGAGTCTGCAGATTTCTTCAGCAGCAGCAGCTAGTCGCTCGCTGATCAACTCTCTCAGAGACTGAAGGGAAGACATGGTTCCTGCAGCTCCAACAAACACCAAAGTCCTCTGAACAGCAGCAGCTCCGATCATCTGCTAGTCTCTCAATCACAGCCACGTTGTCTTTACGTTCAACACTTATTCACTCATTTACGACACTTTAGCTAAAGAGGATTGTTCGGAACCGAACCACGTATCGCTACATCTCTGTAGAAACCTCACGAACGAACCAACGAAACACCGCCGTACTCTCAGCACGAGCTAAAGCTGCTAGCGACTGGTTTAGGTTACTTCCGGGTCACGATAAAACGTAATTAAAAAAAAAAAAACAAAAAAAAAACTAAAACGCAGTCTTTTTTTTTTTTTTAATGTATAATATTTAGGCATCAGTAAAAATATGCGTAAAATAGTCGTAGAGCTAATGTGACGTCATCCAAAAAATCTGGACAACAAAATAAGTGGCATATTTTTAACTGTGTTTTTTCAGTCAGTTTTACTATTTCTTAACAGAATATTATTATTATTTGTAGCGTTTTTAAGAATGCTTTGTACTGTTTCGATCGTGACCCGGAAATAAACCAAACGAGGCGCTAGCTAGCATGCTAGCAGCGTTGTCTCGTGCTGAGAGGACGGCGGTGTTTCGTTGGTTCGTTCGTGAGGTTTCTACAGAGATGTAGCGATACGTGGTTCGGTTCCGAACAATCCTCTTTAGCTAAAGTGTCGTAAATGAGTGAATAAGTGTTGAACGTAAAGACAACGTGGCTGTGATTGAGAGACTAGCAGATGATCGGAGCTGCTGCTGTTCAGAGGACTTTGGTGTTTGTTGGAGCTGCAGGAACCATGTCTTCCCTTCAGTCTCTGAGAGAGTTGATCAGCGAGCGACTAGCTGCTGCTGCTGCTGAAGAAATCTGCAGACTCTGTGAAGGAACCATCGTCCAGTACGAGCAGGAGCTCTGTCGTCAGCGCAGACTGCTGGATATCTGCTGGAAACCACAGCTTCAGCTCCACCACATAGGTATGTCACTTCTTCTTCATCTTCTCAACATTTCTTCTTCGTCAGATTTGATTGGATTTGGTCTTTTTCAGCTGCTGTTTCTCTCGGGTTTCTTTCTTTCTTGAATGAGTTAAATCTTCTTTCTAGGGATGTCCCGGTCAGGTTTGTTTGGACTTTGAAACCCAGAAACATCCCAGAGGTTTAATTATGGAGAGAAAATAGACTCACTATTATTTGTGCATGCATAATTCTTGATTTGTAACTAATATAATACATTTTTTTTGCAAAAGTAAAAAAACAACAAAAATTTAAAAAATACAAAATGCAATTTACACACGCACAAATCAAAATTACAACAGCCTGAAACGAATTACTCAAAAATATATTTTTAAAATACGCACGGATCACCTCTTACACAAGCACACAGCCTAAGTTACGCACAAATCTACCGTGAGACTGTTTTCACGTCTCACAAATTCATCCGTGAGGGATGCGTTCAAGTACCACCAGAATGCTCCTTCACCATAGTTTGTCAGCCGTTTTTAAACTCGATTGTGAATAACATCCGGTAAAACTAGACATTTTCCCACTTTCTTAAAAATATATTCTTAATATTTAATATAAAAAGTCTAAATAAGCGGTTTTAAAAACACTTATACTTTTAAAAATAAGAATATATTCAAAATCCAATGTAAACATGTGGACATGTCAAAACTATGTTCAAAGCTCGACTAAAAGATGTCTGTCTGTGTCTCTGCTGCCAGAATTCTCCTGGATTTTGAAGCAGAAAATTCAACACTTTATGGTTTTAACCAAAGAAACATTAAAAAACCAACAGAAAAAGTGATCATAAAATAGACATTTCTAATGATGAATATTCTGATCTTTAGATCATTTGAATCTGTTATTCTGCGTTTTTCTGTCTCTCCTGACTGAACATCATTGATCTGAACTGCTGCTGTTTTCATTCATCATGAAGTTTAACGTATATATCATGTTCCTTTGCTATGCCGGAGTCAAGTCACTGCAAGCTCAACAGCTGTTACCATGACAACGCATCACACAGAATATCACATAGTCCACTTTCTGTGAAGAAAACCACAAATGTCCACAAAATCCAATGATTTTGAATCGGATCGGGCCCAAAAAAAAACCTGATCAGGACATCCCTAGTTCTCAGCATCTGTCAGTGTCTCTGCTCTCTTTCCAGTCCTTCAGAACTTTTGTCCGTCCAGTGGAACTAGTTTCTTGGTGTTGGACACTGAAGTTCTGTCAGTGTATAAAAGCCCCCCCTGTTGTGTTTGTGTCCCTGCAGTCCTCCCCCAGCATTGGTTGACTGAAGAGGATCTCTGCAACCAGCAGAGGAACTTCAGAGTGGACAGGAGAATCCAGAACCTCCACAGACTCCAGAAGAACTGCAGGATCCAGAACCTTCCCCAATGAAAGATGAACCAGAGGAAGTCTGCATCAGTCAGGATGAAGAGCAGCTGGATCTGAAGCAGGAGACTGAAACCTGGATGGAGATTCTTACTTTGGAGGAACATGTTGACAGTGAAGCAGATGGAAACAATTCAGCAGAATCTGAATGAAACTGATAGTCTGGATGAAGAAGAAACCAACATGAAGATGATCAACATCAACTCCAGATGAAGAGACAGAGCACAGAACAGAGGATCAGAGAAGAAGAGAGACAGAAGTCATGTCCAAGTGTTGTGGACAGCTCTCAAATGTCAGAAGGTCAGGTGTGTGACTCTGATGTCAGAAAAAAGTTCAAAATAGCAACTTTGGTTAAGATACACAAACAATCCCTGAAAGAAAAGAGACTTTCCCTTATAAATTCTGGTAAAGGAACAAGAACTGTTCAAAAGATGTCTGCCCACATGAAAACTAAGTCTGATGAAGGACCTTGTGTCTGTAAAGAATGTGATAAGCATTTTAGCCTTTCATCTTATCTCAAAGCACACATGAGAACTCACAGGGGTAAAAAACCTGTTAGTGGTAAAGAATGTAAAAGGAGTACTAATCAAAGAACTTTCCTCAAAGCACACATAAGAACTCAAGCAGGTCAGAAGCCTTTTATGTGTAAAGAATGTGACAGAAGTTTTAGTCGAATATTTACTCTCAAATCACATACGAGAACTCATACAGGAGAGAAGCCTTTTACATGTAAAGAATGTGACAGAAGCTTTAGCTTTTTATCTTCTCTCAAATTACATATGAGAACTCATACAGGAGAGAAGCCTTTTACATGTAAAGAATGTGACAGAAGTTTTAGTCTAAAATCTAATCTCAAATCACACACTAGAAGTCATACAGGAGAGAAGCCTTTTACATGTAAAGAATGTGACAGAAGCTTTAGTAGAGTTTATCATCTCAAAACACACATGAGAACTCATACAGGTGAAAAGCCCTTCTCTTGCAAAGAGTGTCCAAAACATTTTAGTCATATGAATACTCTCATAACACACATGAGAACTCACACAGGAGAGAAGCCTTTTCCTTGTACAGAATGTGATAGAAGTTTTAGTCGAATATTTGCTCTCAAAATACACATGAGAACTCATATAGGAGAGAAGCCTTTTATGTGCAAAGAATGTGACAGAAGTTTTAATCAAGTTAATCATCTCAAAACACACATGAGAACTCATACAGGAGAGAAGCCTTTTACGTGTAAACAATGTGACAGAAGTTTTAGCCTTTTATCTTCTCTCAAATCACATATGAATACTCATACAGGAGAGAAGCCTTTTACATGTAAAGAATGTGACAGAAATTTTAGATTTTATATGCTCTCAAATCACATATGAGAACTCATACAGGAGAGAAGCCTTTTATGTGCAAAGAATGTGACAGAAGTTTTAATCATGTTAATCATCTCAAATTACACATGAGAACTCATACAGGAGAGAAGCCTTTTACATGTAAAGAATGTGACAGAAGTTTTAGTCAAGTTCATCATCTCAAAACACACATGAGCACTCATACAGGTGAGAAGCCCTTACAATGTAAAGATGTCATACAGGAGAGTTTTAAGTAGAAGTTTTTTCTCTTCAAACACACATGAGAACTCATACAGGAGAGAAGCCTTTTATGTGTAAAGAATGTGACAGAAGTTTTAGTCAAATATCTAATCTCAATCACACACTAGAACTCATACAGGAGAGAAGTCCTTCTCTTTGTTAGCACTGTCCAAAACATTTTATTCATATACCTATCTCAAAACACACATGAGAACTTACACAGGAGAGAAGCCTGTTCCAGACTGTTCTCAGTTGCATTTGATTAATTATTCAACAAGTTTATGTCCGCACTTTTTATCCTATGCTTGTTTTAAATTAAAATCTTTTTACTATTCTTTAAATTTTATTTTCCCATGACATTTAATGAATGACATTTTTACTATTTCTTTTGATTGTTTCTTTTAATGTTTTATGTAAAGCACTTTGAATTGTCTCTGTACATGAAATGTGCTATACAAATAAACTTGCTTGCTTGCCTTTGCTTATACAGAATGTGATAGAAGTTTTAGTCAATATCTCATCTCAAGACACATGAGAACTCATTCAGGAGAGGAGCTTTTTTCTTGACAAATGTAATTAACAATGGAGTTAAAATTTGCAATTAAAAAAACAAATGAAAACTCACAGCAAAAGCATCAGGAAGAGAAGACAAGAGTTTATATAGGAAAATCGAAATATTTTAAATATGTGACCCATTTTTTTATTTAGGAGGTAATGAAAACTCCAAGTTTTCCTTCTCAGAAAATTTGAATTTAAAACATTAATAAATATAATATTCAGAACAGCAGAAGCCCCAAGCTAATCCGCTAAATAATTCCAACCGACCCTTAAAAGGGCCAATATCATGAAAAATCCACTTTTTAGAGTTTTTAAGTGTGTTATAATGTTATTTACTCACAAAAAAGCATTAGTAAAGCTGTATTTTGCTTCATTCATCTTTGAGCTTTGCTCTCCAACACTGCTCTCTGAGTACCAGCCCCAAACTATGAAAATGACTGGGTCTTCACATTCATACGTATGCATGTGGGGGAACAGCCCCTTCCAGGAAGTGTGTGCTCCCAGCCCCGCCCTCAGGCTAAACACCTTTAAAACACTTTCATTTTAGCATTGATTCTTAAAAGAAGGGGTTCTTCTAGCACAGGGGTCTCAAAATCTCGGCCCGCGGGCAATCTGCGGCCCACGAGATGATAATTTGTGGCCCCGTCTTCATATGAAAGATTACAATTAGTGCGGCCCGCAAGGCTGATATGAATGACAGTTGTTGTGTCCAGAGCTGAACAAACCAATCACGGTAAGGTATATGGCCCTGGAGGGCGGGACATTGGCGGGCTGTCCAGAGCCTTCTCACTCATTAATTCATTCCTCCAGTCAGCTGGGCGGAGGAGGAGCCATGAAGCTGCTGGAAGTGCTTTTTCACTGAACGTGAGTCGCGTGCCCCGCTCCTCTTTCCCCGCGTGACAAATTCACAGCCTGCCGCTTGTCAGAAAGCGTGTTCCTGACGCCGCGCCGGGTGTGAGAGGAGGTAGATGTCTCACTTAGAATGAAGGGGAGACAAATATGGAGTTTTTATTATGTCAAAATTCTGCGCTGAAATAAGACATCTCTGCGCACGCATCAAACATTCCGCGCGGACAAATCAGACCCTCGCGAGCGCTTTTTCCTCCTCCACATAAGTCCTCGCGAGAGAGACTGACCTCTTCCGCGTGCGTGAGTGATGCCCATGAGCGAGCAGAATCTTCAAAGGTGCTTCCACACCGGCCGCATGTCTGCGCGGGTTTATGAACGCATGCTCAGCAGGTGGTATCCACACCGGAGCAGCGCGGTCACGCACGCAGTAGCAGAGAGATTCTTCTTCTATTGTGTTTTTTCCTCTGCATCTACAACAGGGAGAATCTCGGAGTAAAAGCGATTGAAAATCCCCGAAATGTTGCTCCATATTTGTTGTTGTCACAACTCTGTCCTTTTAAATGTCTCTCTTAAATGTCATATTAACCCGACCGGACACAAACCGCAATGATTCATTTCTCTGTGATCATTTTTGGCACTTCAGCGCTTTGAAGCAGACTCCACCCACAAGCAGCTCCGAAATCAGAGTTCCTGATAGGTCACAGCTCTGCGCTGCTACGACTGTGTGTGGAAATATTGAACCGGGTTGAAGACTGAGTGCGCGCTCACTGCGTGCCCGATTTGTGCATGGAGCTTGAGACCAGATTTAAAAACTTGCATAGCAACACGCGCTCCAGACGCGGAGGCCAGGAATTTTGATGTGCGCCCATTTAAGAAACACAGCTCTAGTCAGTCAGTCAATATGTGGTTTCTGCAGTCGTCTGTGTCTGCTGTATGGTCATTGTTATTATTTTAATTAGTAAGGATTGATTTTATTACTCATTTTTTAAAATTAATTTATTTAATTCATTATTTTGTGTCAAAAATAAAGATATACGAGTGTGATGAAGAGGCAGAGGCATGTGGATCCATGTGCACACAAAGTTTAATGGAGAAAGCAGGCTGAGGTAAGACGAGCTCAAAATACAGGCAATGGTGAGGACACAGAGGCAAGCAGAGAGACGAGGAGGCAGGCAGGAGTCAGAAACCAGAGACAGACATAAGAATAACCTGCTCAGAGATGATTGCGTGGCAATGCAAGACTTCGCATTGAGGTGGTGACAGCAGGCAGACTATATACACTGGAGTTGATGAGGTAGATGAGGAACACCTGAGGAGATCCTGGCAGAGGGAGTGATTGCAGACAGGGGAGAGAGAGTGCAGGGTCAAAACTCAGGTGAGCGCTCCCTCTGGTGGTTGGAGAGGGAAGCAGCAGGTTGATTCATGACAATGAGAACATTGGAATATTTTATCCGCGATTTTCTTGTGGAAATCCTGATGCGGCCCGGCCTCACCCAGACTGCGCCTCCAGCGGTCCCCGGCTGAATTGAGTTTGAGACCCCTGTTCTAGCATCTTCTCTGCCCAGACAGTTTTTGTCCAGACAGTTTCTCACTCGGCCCACAAAGAGCAAAGGTGGTGCCGCAGTGAATGAACTTTCTTGCAGTCAACAAGGAAAGCTAACTTCTAGAAATACAGTATCTCCCCTTATTCACAGGAGTTAAGGACCAAGACATCTGTGAGTACAGTTAGTGGGGGCGTGGGGGTCGCTGCTTTTTTCATATCCGTTCCCCTCTGAGGAAATTCCTACAACTCCTTTGGGAACAAAAGTTGAATATAAGTGTTTTTGTGACAACTGGAGAAGAAACATTTTATAAATACATGAATTGGTGAATACTGGAAAGCTAATAAGCAGGAGAACACTGTAACTCATTTTATTAAAAAATGTTCATGAAATCCTCTTGTAAATAGATTTTTTCTAATATGACAGTAAGATTTAATTTTTAAAGTAGTGTTGATGTTGATTTTTGAATTTAGTACTTTTATGATCTTGTTATTGTAACAATTGTGTTTGTAGTTTAGAAAAGATGTAGTAAAATTGCAGTAATGTAGAGTCAGATAAAGAGTCTGACTGGTGTTTGTGTTGTTGTGATCCTGTTTTCTCTCAGAGATTAGAAGTGTTTCTCTGTTCTTTTTAGTTGTCAGTGTTCTGTTCCAATCTTTCCTGTGAAGAATAAAGTGGACGTGAAACATTCAGTCAGAAGTGTGGAGTCTTTCCCACAGTGTGGCTTTCTGCTGTTTGTTGCTTCTCTGCAGGTTCCAAAGCTGGACTCCTCAAGTCCAGTTCTGACTGCTGAGCTCTGGACTGAGCTCAGATCACAGAGCTCCATCTCCAGACTAAGTCTGCTCAGGTGAACAAGCTAAAAGCTAAATACATATTGAATGACCATGGTATTTCATCTGTTTAATTGTTGATTTAGTATCTGTTCCTTGGCCATCTTGTCAGTGCAGAAGGTAAAAGCCTTTGCTCCAAACATCTCACTGCAATCCAACAGGCGCCGAGACCGGAGACTGTTAAGCAACTCCTGTCTTTCGTTGGGTTGTGCTCCTACTGCAGAATTTTTCGTTCCAAACGTTTCAGAATTGACCAAGCCCCTTGGTGAGTTAACCAAATCCAAACCAATGTGTTCTAAAGTGCAGTGGACAAACAAAGCTGAGAGTTTGTTCACAGCACTGAAACTTACTCTCCAATCTCCTCCCACTTTAGGCCTGGTGGATCCATGCAGGCCATTCACATAGACTGTGAAGGAGAGGGGGGGCTGCATGACCTCTGACCTCCTCCAGGATCATGGTGGAACTCTCAGACCAGTGACTTACTTCTCCTGTAAGCTTGATCCTGTTGCTGCTGGACTTCCTCGCTGCCTGCGTGCCATTGCTGGGGCGGGGAGGACCCTAGCAGCTTCCAGAGATCTTGTGGGTTACTCACTTCTGACACTTCTGGTCCCCATGAGGTCCACCTCATCCTGGCGGAGCGCAGGTCATCGCACTTTTCCCTTCCCAGTTTCCTCAGGTATCAAACTTGTTTGCTCGAGCTGCCGAATTTCACTGTTAAAATGTTTTCAGTCCTAAATCCAGCCCAGCCACTGTGCTGCTCACACCTGACGAGGGTCTCCCTCATGACTGTGCTGCTGAACTCTGACTGACTGCACATCCTGACCTGACAGGACTGACCAACCGCTCCAGAACCAGACTTTGTGTTTTTGTTTTGTGGTCCTGTCTCTGAATGTTACTGCGCGGGTTATTCCGTCTGCATGGCTCATGGGACTGCAGAGTCCGCGCCTCTGTCCTCCTATGAGCCTGCTCGGGCACGTAAAATTTTTTTTATTCGAGCGTGCTGAAAGTCACATATTGGATTTGGGTTATTAGCGACCGGCATTTTCGATTAGAAATAAACTCATAATTAGAAACTATCTCTGGCAGTTGAACATTCACTTGTGCTCCAACACAGAACATAAAAAGTTGCAGAAGCTCAGGGAAAATGTTTTGTTAAGCTTATCTCTGTTGGGAAAACAGAGGCTGAAGGCCCACAAGAGTCTGCAAGCAGAGAGCAGGCACAGATCGAGGTCACAAACAGAGAGCTGTGATCAAACTTTTCATTTTAATTGAATTATTACACCTGTTTTTTCCCCAAGGTTCTCATGTTGTTCTATTCACAGCTTAGAGGGCTTCTGAAATGTCGTCATCATCTCCTACTTCCATGTCTCTGTGGCCTGTTTTGATACAGTGGAACCAGAGATGGCGTGATCAACTGACATGATGGAGAAACACCATAGGAAATTTTTATTTGTCGTATATGTATTTGGTGATTACTGTTGACTCTTTTGCAGTATGTCCAGAAGCCTGACCAGCAAACGCCTGTTTTCCTAACCCTAAACGTTCTCTTTCTGACCCAAATGTATAATAAATCCTTTTTTTCCTCACTACAGTTTTCCGGGTCAACTCGGACAACAGTCTTATTGTATGGTTGTAATTGATTAAATCTTTTAGAGCATCAATTGGCAGAAATCTGTGCACAGAACAAATTTAAATGGGTTTAAGCGTTTTTTACTTCTCTCATTACTGTCAAATGTGTTGTGTACGCTAACACTCAGTTCACTCCCAACGAGATTCTACTAGGTTAATAGTTCCCAGGACCTGCACAACCTCTGAGGGTGGATGTAATCCCATCAGTGAGTATGAGCAAATCTTAATGAAATGGAGGCTTTGTGTTAGCTTTTGCGTCACAGTGAGAGGCCGGGCTCCAGACTCTGACAGGCGGTGAAACCACGAGCACTGGATGAGCCTCTTCCAGGTCCTCCAAACCATGCAGACAGCAGTCGAGATTCGTGGGCGAGATCGCTGAGCGAGCTGGTTCGTGCATCGTGCTGCCAGAGGGTCCCACCCCCAGACTGACACCGAGCCCCAGACCTGCAGCTCCTGAACAGCGGACTGGCCTGTCCGGCTGCATCGCCCCGGGGAGAAACAGTGTGAGTGAAATAGCGTCCCACTGTGTCTAGCGTGCCAAGCTCCAACCCTTCAGCCTCACCGAGAAGAATCCCCGCCCCTGGCATCCATTCAGAGAGTTTGGCTGGTCCCTGAGAGGCCCCACCTGCCTCCTCTTCTTCCTATCCATCATCATCGTGTTCCCCATTCTCTGGATACTCGAACCCCCTTCGTCTCCGTCTCCTGCTGCCCCCTCATCGACCAACTCAACTCCTCTTTCCCCTTCTCCGAATGACACCTCCACTGCCCCTCCGTCCAGGCCTCCAATCGAGCCCCCACATCAGCCGCTGATTCTTCTCCCCGTCTTGCGTTGACAAAGGCATTGGTGTAGAGGATTGCAGTCTTGTTCAACACCTCCACCTTCCCCCTGCCCGTCCAATCCCCACAGAATTGTGTCCTGGAATAACACTTCCTGTTTCCACATGACTGTTCGTTTATAGGTCCGGCGCCACAAAAGACCCTTCACTATTACTAATAATTGATTTCTCTGTGGTCACATTTTACACAGCTGGAACTCTGATGTTGTGTGTTTGCTTGGATCCCTGGCACTTTTGAGGATCTGCTCCTCCCTTAACTCAAACTTGAGTTTCTCTGCATGTCCTGTTTTGTTGTCTCCCGTTTTCTTTGAGGACGAGGTCCCCTCCCCTCTTTGACGTTGATGTTGCTATAGGTGTGTTTTCTTGTTTTGCTAATAGTTTTGCAGGTCACATCCTGGTTGGTTCCCTCAACTCCTCCTGGTGTGTTTCCACAACCTTCGTTCCCTTTTTATTCGATGTGGCCCGTGCAGACCTCTGGTGGTGGTGTGGTTGTCCCTTTATTCGTAATACATTGCCCCGTGGCTGGACAGGGTTGTGTGCCCCAGTCACACTCCTCCTGCCTGACACTATTGTGTTTGTCTCCCATGGATCGCCCCGTTGCTTGTCCTGCCTACCTTAGGCGCTCTGTTGATGATTCTTCCTCAGATCCTACTTATATTGATGCGATTGCCGTTTCCAAAGGTGTTCCAGAGGTGTTCCAGATGAGTGCAAGCTTGTCGATCAGGTCGCTGCAGGGTTTGAGTCTGCCCTTTGGTGGTGCACTATTATTTAAACTGTTGACCACATTAATTACGTTCATTCTCCGATGGGTCAGCTGATCAGAGCTGTTGATGGCCTGCGCACACTCAGTTCTAAGTTGGAGGAACATTCAGGTGTAAATATGTCAGTATGGGATTTTTAGGAGTCCATTTTTGGGAAATATCAGGCCCTTGTTGCTTCAGTTCTTATATCCTTAGCTGTGTTTTCCTCTCTTGTCGTCCTCTGTGGGTGTTGCTACATTCCCTACATTCGTGCTCTTCTGATTTATAATTTTAACATATTTTTTAACAAGGCTTTCAGCAGGCGCATTCCCCAGCTCGTTTACAGTCCCCTAACTGCAGTGATGCGTCCCGCCTCGTGTCTGATTTTGAGCTGGATTCTGATCCGGAACATTTCTCCTCATCTGGTGATTATGATAATAGTGATACAGTTGTTAATTATTGTTATTATTATTTTTTTAATTAATATTAATTAATTAATTGGGCTTCATTAGTTTTATTGATCGATTGATTCTTTAGGCCTCATTGATTTGACTAGTTTGGGACGGACTTGTTGAATTTAGTTAAGTTGGTTGGTCTTTGGTTGAATTTTTAGAGTTAATTGGTTTGATTGGATTTTGATTGATTTTTTTTGGTTGATTTTTTTTTAATCATGGTTCTGCTGTGAAATGAGGTACCAGTGTTTAGCATTGCTTTTACCGGCTTGTGTTTCATAGAGTTTGATTTTGTGTTTTTCTAATCATAATTTTCACCTTTCTGTTCCTGTTAGGAACAAAGGGGTGGAGTGTGATGGAAATTATACGTTTACGTTTAATGTATACGTTTACGAATACATTTCATCTTTTCAATTAAATGTGTCTAACCTTTGTGCACAGCCGTGAGGCCACAGACTTTGCTTTCTTATTGTCAGGACGCCTTGATCACAGTGTATAAACATTTTGACTCCATTAGAACATCTTGTCCATATTAGATATGGCGCTTACCTTCCTATCCTAAGTTTCTGATTAAAGTTGTTTGTATGGCTCTATAAAATACGAATGTCCTTCATCATTTGCAGGGCTCTGCAGACCTCTCCTCCATGCTTGCCAGACGTGTACTTTTCTCTGCTCTGTTTTAATAAACATTCTTAAAACCGTTTGACAACATTTCTTTATTCCATCGGATCCAACTATTTTTCCACCACACCCACCCTCCTTCTTTGTGGTCAACACAGACCCTTCTGATCAGCCGGTCAGCACTGGCTGGGGCTGACGTTGGAGAAGGGGGGAGTCGCCACGTTTTTCGATTCGTACGGATTTCTGCCTGACTTTTATCCTAAAACCATCCTCGAGTTTTTGAAAAAGCGATCGAACGAGATCGTGTACCAGCGGCGTCAACTTCAACACGCGATGTCGACCGTTTGCGGCCATCACTGCATTTTTTATCTTCATCAGCGGCGTTGCAGATCAAGTTTTGATCGAGTCTTAACTTTGTACAAGGGGGACGATGTGATAAAACACGATTTTATGGTGTTTGACTATGTGCTTTTGATACTGTTGATCACCTGATCCTGTTAAACAGACTGAAAAACAAAGGCATTTTGGAGTCATCATCAGCCTGATGCTGCATGAGTTCTCCCAAAGACCAGGAGGCGGGCCCACACCAGCCTGATTTTAAAATCTTGACACCAAATCAGTGCAGCTATCCTCGTTTCTGACAAAATACAATAATATCCTTAACCCCGGGCTTACACCGCTAGAGTCACGGCTCTGTTGCGTTGCGGGAGCGGACTAGCTACAGCCAATGGGTTTAGTGTCATTCCAAATATTTACTGACAAAAATCAGAAATTACAGAAGCTGAAAGCGCCCTGCCCTACTTTTTTTTTTAATCGTTTTCTCGTGATAACGAGCTAATCAATAATTAAAAATGAAGTTTCCCACTCTCTCTTTCCCGCACAGAGACGCCGAAACTTCATCTGTTTTAAGTCTCTTTATTTTGTGGTTAACTAGAAAAACAGCAGCAGAACATTCAACAAAAGTTGTATTTAGTCTATTTGCTTTTATTATTTAATTAGTGGGGATACCTCAAACTCCTTCATTCTGTCTCATGCACACCAGCCCTCCTCCCTTTCTTTCCCCCAAACCTCCGAACAGCTGATTGACAGATCACTGCGCATGTTGTGTTCAATGAACTCTGGACATTAACTCAGTCCGCTACTATGCTTTTGACATTTTTATACAATCCTCAGAAAAAGCAGTTTTTCAGGAAAAAAAAATGTCGAGACTATTTAATCCCTCGATTTTTTAAGGATCAGTTCTGGGGTTCAATGTTTTCTATGATAAACTGGTTTGTTTTGCTGCCGGTGTCCAGAGGTCAGTGAACGCACCATGCAGAAACGCTCGGCAGACCTGAATCCTGTCAATCTGTCAATGTTTGTTGGGGGTTAAAACAATGATTAAAACCAAAAATATATTTCCCTCCTCCATCTTTGTCCATTTTCCAACATTTTGGAAATAGCGCCAGGGAGCCACAAGGCAGCGCTTAAAGAGCCGCAGGTTGCTGACCCCTGAGTTAAGGAGATGGGAGGTGTGAAAGGATTTGTGTGTCGGTCTCAGCGAGGGAGGGCATTATTTATCTTGTTTTAAATTTTATTGTGATTGTCTTTCATTTTCATTTGTTTTACTTCGTTGTACAGCACTTTGTGTTATCTTTCATGTGAAAAGTGCTTTATAAATAAAGATTGATTTGATTTACCAGTTTTCATAAAGTTTACCGTAAACTTTTTTAAAATTTGGATTTTATTCATTATATTAGAAAGTTTTTTTTTAACATCTTAAGCCTTTTTAACAACATTAGGATCCAGTGAATCTGTTTTTACGTTTCTTTTTAAATAAAGTACCGTCACGTGACCCGGAAGTAAAAACAGCTCGAGGCGCTAGCTAGAATGCTAGCTGCGTTAGCTCGTGCTGAGAGGACGGCGGTGTTTCGTTGGTTCGTTCGTGAGGTTTCTACAGAGATGGAGCGATACGTGGTTCGGTTCCGAACAATCCTCTTTAGCTAAAGTGTCGTAAATGAGTGAATAAGTGTTGAACGTAAAGACAACGTGGCTGTGATTGAGAGACTAGCAGATGATCGGAGCTGCTGCTGTTCAGAGGACTTTGGTGTTTGTTGGAGCTGCAGGAACCATGTCTTCCCTTCAGTCTCTGAGAGAGTTGATCAGCGAGCGACTAGCTGCTGCTGCTGAAGAAATCTGCAGACTCTGTGAAGGAACCATCGTCCAGTACGAGCAGGAGCTCTGTCGTCAGCGCAGACTGCTGGATATCTGCTGGAAACCACAGCTTCAGCTCCACCACATAGGTTGTCACTTCTTCTTCATCTCCAGAACATTCTGGTCCAGGTTCTAGTGGACAGATGACTGCTTGTGTAACTGGACCAGAACTCCGCGCTCTTCCTCATCTCCAGAACCCAGAGACTTTTTTTTAAGCTTTATTGAAAATTGATTTACAGAAAAATAAGACAAATGCATCTAAAACAAGGCAATGCCAATAATAATAATAATATTCCAACATAGAAAAATTATAACAGGGGAAATATGAGTAAAATGTAAAGTGTATAACTTACAATGCAAGGAATGTAAGGAATGAAAGAAATACACAAGAGAAAATGATTTAATTTTCAAGTATTAAGGCACAAAGTTCAACAGTATGGAATGCTTTGGTGGTTTGAATCATTTTGATGGTGCTATAAAATTGATATAGCTCAGCTATACAACCAAAAAAATTAGGGGAAGTTTTCCTGATTCTGCATTTATGGAAATAAAATTTGGTAAGAAATAATAATAAATTGACAATATTCTCTATTTTTTTATTATCAAAACTAAAACAAGTAATAATATGTTCCAAATTTATGTTTACAGATTATTTTTAATCTACTATTTAAAAATCATTCCAATTGGTTCCAAAGATCTAAAGAAAATGTACAGTGATAGAAAAGGTGGATTACTGATTCAGGGGCGTTGTTACAAAAGCTACAGTTAGGATCAATATCTGAAAATGATGATATGTACGTATTTGTTGGGTAAATATTATGTAAGATTTTTTTATGAATTTCTTTGACTTTATTATTAATACAGAATTTTTCCGGTAATGTCCATGCTTTATTTCAATTAATATTTCCAAATATATTATTCCAGTAAAGTACACCTCTAGGTGAGGTGCTTCTTTTATAACAGAATGTGTTACGAATATGTTTATTATTGCATTTTTTATTTCAATTTCATTAATCGATAAAGGAGAGTCTATTTTATTTATAACTTGATAATGCAGATGAGAGGTCATTAAATGAAGTAAACCTGAAGGGATGGCTTTCATAACACTACTAAATTCTTTGTTTGTTACAGGAAAAGATTTGGTCTGCAAAAACCTTTCATAATTTAAAGGATTCCCATTCACATCAAAAAGATCAGAGACATAAATGATTTCTTTTTCTATCCAATTTGCTTTAAATATAGATTTTGTTTTTAATCGTTATATCTTCGTTATAATAATAGTTTTGTGTGGTGAAAAATTATGAGAGTAACATAACTTCCAGGCAAGTAACATTTGTTGATAGAAGTCGGAAAGTTTAATAGGGATCTCTTTGATGTTGTGGTTACATTTTAACAAAAATTGAAGGCCGCCAATTTGAGTAAAGATATAATGGGGAATAAAGTACCAAATTGAATCTGGATATTTAAGGCAATTTTTAATCCAATTAATTTTAAAGGTAAAATTCAGATCTGAAAAATTAATTAGTTCATATCCTCCTTTGCTTAAGGGGGGATAAAGCAATTCTTTTTGGAGGTAGTGACGTTTATTCTTCCATACAAAGTTAATAAAAATTTTATTTATTTCTTTGGAGGTTGAGTCTAAAACTGATAAAGATAGAGCGGGGTAAACTACTCTAGATATTCCTTCAGCTTTCGTTAAGAGGATCCTTCCAAGAATTGAAAGATCACGCTGAAGCCACATGTTCAGAATCTCTTGCATTTTTTTAATTCTATGACAAATATTCAGTTTTTGTCTAGAGGATGAGTCTTTGGTTATAGAAATACCCAAATAGGTTACTACATCTTTAACTGGAATATTAAGAATTTTGTCAACACCAATATCTTTAATACTAATAATTTCACATTTACCAAGGTTAAGTTGCAAGCCAGAGGCATTTGAAAATGACTTAATTGTGCTTATAGCAAGTTGAGTTTGGTTTTGATCCTTTAAAAATAAAACTGTATCATCTGCTAGTTGTGATATTTTGATTTCCTTGTGAAATATGTGTATACCTAATAGATTCTGACAGTTTTTTTTTATCCTTAATGACAATAATTCTGCAACAATTAAGAAAAAAAAAGGAGAAATAGGGCAACCTTGTCGAACAGATCTGTGAATCAAAAATCTTTGGATGTGTTGGGATACAGCAGAATAGAACTGCTTATATCCTTATAAAGCATTTTAGAAAATGAAATGACTTTATCTCCGAAGCCAAATAGTTTTAGAGCATTATAAAGAAAGGGATGCTCTACTGTATCAAATGCTTTATAAAAGTCTAAAAAAAGAATGAGTACTTGAGAGTGAATATGTTCCGAGTTATCTAATAAGTCAAAAATTAGTCTTATATTATTACTAATGTGTCGATTCCTCATAAAGCCTGATTGCGTTTCATTTATAATTTCATGTAAATTATTTATTAGTCGCTGGGAAAAAACTAAGGCTAATAATTTATAGTCTACATTCAAGAGTGTTATTGGTCTCCAATTTTCTATTATGGCAGAATCTTTATGAGGTTTGGGAGAGAGAATAGGAATATACTTTCAATCAAACTTTTTGACAGGTGACCTTTGACCCCGCAACCATGGATATACTTTCAATCAAACTTTTTGACAGGTGACCTTTGACCCTGCAACCATGGATATACTTTCAATCAAACTTTTTGACAAGTCCCGCCCCCTTCCAAACCGGGATAGACTTGTCGTCAAACTTTTGACAGGTCCCACACCCCTCCCTTTCCCCCTTCTACCGCTCCACCCCCTCCCAAACCGGGATAGACTTGTCATCAAACTTTTTGACAGGCCACCCACCAACCCTCTACCACCTCCCCGGGAAAAAAAACATTTCAGCGATATTGGTTGAGGGTGTTTATTAATGGGGGGAACCAATCCTTCTTCATACACATCCGAGGTTAGGAGAATGGGCTCTGCAGAGGATCCGGTTGTTTTCTGAGGGGGAAAAAACATTCATCACCGCGTGTATCCGTATGTTCATAGTCAACTCGGTGGGGCAGTCACAAAGAAACACTTACCAAAGATCATGGAACCTTAAACCAAGGATGAGGTTAATATCTAGAAAAGAAGTCTTTTCCCTCAACGAGCCTAGGAGGTGAAGAATAAAGTAAAAACTTGAAATTTCACAATAAAATATCTTTACACGGATGCCTCAGACACACAGGTCCACAGAGGTCCTCAGAGGCCCCCACAGGCATTCCTTCACACACATACACAAGCGCTCTCTCCCATACATCGACACCTTTAGACTTGGGTGAAGAGTAGATGAGTTTGGTCCACGATTTTAAGAGATTTGAGGAGCTTTAAGACGTGAGGGTAAAAAAAACACTTCTCTTGGGGGTCCAGATGACAACGCTTTTTAAAGTAAGAGCGGTAGGGATAAACAAGGGGGTACGCTTACCTCGTGATCAGCGGGACCTCCGCGACCTCTGCTGAAAGATAGAGCCATCGAATGTTTTTAATTCAACATACCCCCAAACTAAGCGCGCCTTTTTGGTGTATAAATCCCACCATTTCTCGCCGGAGTCGGACAAGTCCAGACATATCCTCTATGCTCCTGACCATCATGTCCTTGTTCATGGCTGCAAAGAAAAAAAAGAGGTGAGTAAAACTTCAAAAGCTAAGCGTTTTGTGAAACATATTCTTTTTTAACAAAGCATGTATTTTTTTTTTAAAAGAAATCCAAACCGATGTTCATCGCAGTCAAACGGACAACATCTTTGGCGGTAATGAATATTTATTTTTTAATCTTCATACCAATTTTAGAGTTGTTTTTAGTTTTTTTTTTTTTAAACCCACAGATTTCATCGACTTGAATCAACCAGAATTTGGTAAGGTTCTTTCCTTTATGACAAGCGTTCTGTTTTATATATCTATATATTAATGCAAACATCTTACTTACAGATTTCCTGGAGGATGGGATCCAGACTCATGCAGCTCCGATGACTCAGAAGAATCCGGCCGTCTTCAGCGGTTCATCGGACATCTCCCCTTCACCCGGCGCGGGTCAAAAGACGACGAGTAAACTATCCCTCAGAAAAACCTTCCAACTGGCTCAAACCGGCCAACGGGTTCAGCCGAAGCCTTCAGCAGCGGGGACATCCACCGAGGGGAAAGCCGTCGAGGAAACTCCAGCGGTTCAGCCACCACCGCCGCAGCAGCAGCGAAAGAAGCATCATCATCAGCAGCAGCGGCAGACCCCTAACTCGAGCTTCCCGCCCAAACAATCCGTGCAGAAGCCGCCTCATCTTCAACCGCAGCCCGAGCCCCAGCTTCAGACCCCCGTACCTCAGAACACCCAGCAGCCCAACGAAGACCCGCCGCTCCCAGAGGCGCAGCCCGAGAATCAGGCCGGCGCAGAGTTTCAAACCCCGGGAGGGGTTCAAACAACGAGCTCGGCTAAGGGGAGGAGACGCGCGACGGCCCTCAACACCGTCGGTAAGTTGTGAAATCCTACTATTCTTTTACCGTCTATTTGAGAAACAAAACAACGCCTGAAAAATTACTCACGCGGTCCCGCCGGCCATTTTGAACGACGCTGTACGTCATGACGAAATGATGCTGTACGTCGCGACGGCGTACGTCAGGGGTATTCAACTCCAGGCCTCGAGGGCCGCATTCCTGCAGGTTTTCCAACATACCTGGATCTGGCATGGTCCAATTGGTTGGACACACCTGAACCAGGTAATCAGTCATGAGTAGAGTTTGGATATCTGGAAATTATGCAGACACTGTGGCCCTCGAGGCCTGGAGTTGAATACCCCTGGCGTACGTCATGACGTCACATCCCTTCTACGTTGGATTTTTTTTTTTTTTTTTGTCCTTCAAGCCTTACATAATAGCTTAAATACTTTTTTTGAACAGAAACCCCCCTCACATAGCAACTACTATGACATGATTGTTAAAAAAAAGACTTTTTTTTTCCTTCAAACAGAACTCAAGAATCCCAAGTTCAAGAAGGCTCGCCGAGACCCTCCCCTTTATCCTCTCAGAGGTTTGTATGATTATTATTATTATGTTTTAACGACGTTAAAAATGCAAACAAACACATTTTTTGTTCATTTGTTTTTTTTTATAGGCTTTGACGTCGAAAGAGTCTCTCAGGAGCCGTCAAACATTGATTCGAAACGTCAGAGGTTTCACCTGTCCTGTCAGTTGCTCAAATGTTGGGTGATGGTTGCTGACACTTTGAAAGACATGTGAAGCTGTATGGTTTTTTTTCTTTATTCAATATATTTACCCTTATAAACTCTGGTACTTCAAGCTTTTTTCTTTAATCATTCAGGGGTGACTAAAAAAAATGGATGAATGTCAGAAAACCGATGATCCTTTAGAGTCTGCAGAAAATGAACAACTACTCACGAGTTCTGAACTTTACGGGCCGCATTCGCCAGGCCCCGCAATCTCTTCGCACGAATTAGAAAATATAACGTTTGAAGCGACCCTCGATTTGTTGAATGAAATAGCCGAGGGGTTGGACACGACCGTTTCAGAATGGTGTGAGACAGCGCCTTTACAGACGCCTCCGCGCATTTCTTTAACCGTTCACCTCGATTCACCCGAACCAGATTTTGCTCGGGCATCGCGGAACGACGACCGGTCGTCAGAATGGTACGCGGCCTCACCCGCACTGTCTCTGTCGGAGTTCCTGCAGATGGGTTATCCGAGCAGAGACTATGAAGTACGAGAAGAAGAAGTTTCTTTACCCGTTCAAACAAAATCGAACGAAAAGACTGAATCGGCAGAGCCCAAATCAAAATTTGCGCTCACCCCCCTAAACGACGCTTTACAAACTTTGCAGAACGACGCCAACCCGGGATCCTCGGAATTGTACGCCCCCTCACCCACACCGTCTCTGCTAGAGTTCCTACAAAACGGGTTAGGAGAAGCAGAACCCCCTGAAAATGTGCCGTCTCAAGTTTTAACGGACGACGACGAGGGTGAAAATGTTTGTGCGTCACCGCCTAGAAACGGTTCCGGATCACTCGTTCGAACAGAACAGACACCCCCCGCCTCACCCCAGGTTTTTTCAGGAAGGCTACGGGTGGGTGAAGAGTCGAGCGAGGAAGAAGTTGTTGACCCTTCAACACCGCAGGACGCGCCAGCGAGTCAGACGAGACGGGTGGTTAGCGAACGTTTCAACAACGTTGAAATTAGAAAAGTTTTTAACGTGCCGGATCTCGGTAACGCCCCCAATTTAGCGCAGTTTTACACAGACGTGTGAAATAAATACGCCCGTAGTCAAACTTTTTTTCTTCAATAGATCGTTTATTCTAACCGATTTACGCGTACAGAGTATTTCTTTGACGTTTAATGTTCTAGTCTGCAACATCCCTGTTTAGAAGCGGAGCAGATTCTATTTCTAAGGCGTCGATTATATTTTTTCACATAGTCAAAACAATAAATCGTGTTTTATCACATCGTCCCCCTGTACAAAGTTAAGACTCGATCAAACTTGATCCGCAACGCCGCTGATGAAGATAAAAAAATGCAGTGATGGCGCAAACGGTCGACATCGCGTGTTGAAGTTGACGCCGCTGTACACGATCTCGTTCGATCGCTTTTCAAAACTCGAGGATGTTTTAGGATAAAGTCAGGCAGAAATCCGTACGATCGAAAAAACGTGGCGACTCCCCCCTTCTCCAACGTCAGCCCCAGTGTTGACCGGCTGATCAGAAGGGTCTGTGTTGACCACAAAGAAGGAGGGTGGGTGTGGTGGAAAAATAGTTGGATCCGATGGAATAAGAAATGTGTTCAAACGGTTTTTTAAGAATGTTATTAAAACAGAGCAGAAAGAAAAGTACACGTCTTGCAAGCATGGAGGAGAGGTCTGCAGAGCCCTGCCTGTGATGAAGGACATTCGTATTTTATACAGCCATACAAACAACTTTAATCAGAAACTTAGGATAGGAAGGTAAGCGCCATATCTAATATGGACAAGATGTTCTAATGGAGTCAAAATGTTTATACACTGTGATCAAGGCGTCCTGACAATAAGAAAGCAAAGTCTGTGGCCTCACGGCTGTGCACAAAGGTTAGACACATTTAATTGAAAAGATGAAATGTATACGTAAACGTATAATTTCCATCACACTCCACCCCTTTGTTCCTAACAGGAACAACACAAAGGCGAAAATTACGATTAGAAAAACACAAAATCAAACTCAATGAAACTCAAGCCGGTAAAAGCAATGCTAAACACTGGGACCTCATTTCACAGCAGAACCATGACTCAAAAAAATCAACCAAAAAAATCAATCAAAATTCAATCAAACCAATTAACTCTAAAAATTCAACCAAAGACCAACCAACTTAACTAAATTCAACAAGTCCGTCCCCAAACTAGTCAAATCAATGAGGCTTAAAGAATCAATCGATCAATAAAACTAATGAAGCCCACTTAATTAATTAATAAGAAAAAAAAAACAAACAACAGTATAACATTATCAGAATTATCAGATGAGGAGAAGTGTTCCGGATCAGAATCAAGCTCGAAATCAGACAACGAGGCGGGACGCACGACTGCAGTTAGGGGACTGTAAACGAGCTGGGGAACGCACCTGCTGAAAGCCTTGTTAAAAATATGTTAAAAATATAAATCAGAAGAGCACAAATGTAGGGAATGTAGCAACACCCACAGAGGACGACAAGAGAGGAAAACACAGCTAAGGATATAAGAACTGAAGCAACAAGGACCTGATATTTCCCAAAAATGGACTCCTAAATATCCCATACTGATATATTTACACCTGAATGTTCCTCCAACTTAGAACTGAGTGTGCGCAGGCCATCAACAGCTCTGGTCAGCTAACCCATCGGAGAATGAACGTAATTAATGTGGTCAACAGTTTAAATAATAGTGCACCACCACCAAAGGGCAGACTCAAACCCTGCAGCGACCTGATCGACAAGCTTGCACTCATCTGGAACACCTCTGGAACACCTCTGGAACACCTGTGGAACACCGAACACCTCTGGGAACGCCAATCGCATCAATATAAGTAGGATCTAAGGAAGAATCATCAACAGAGCGCCTAAGGCGGGCAGGACGAGCATTGGGGCGATCCATGGGAGACAAACACAATAGTGTCAGGCAGGAGGAGTGTGACTGGGGCACACAACCCTGTCCAGCCACGGGGCAACATATCGCGAAGAAGGGGACCACCACCAGAGGTCAGCACGGGCCACATCGAATAAAAAGGGAACGAAGGTTGTGGAAACACACCAGGAGGAGTTGAGGGAACCAACCAGGATGTGACCTGCAAAACTATTAGCAAAACAAGAAAACACACCTATAGCAACATCAACGTCAAAGAGGGGAGGGGACCTCGTCCCAGAAGTTAACGGAAGACAACAAACAGGACATGCAGTAGAAACTCAAGGTTGGTAAGGGAGGAGCAATCCTCAAAAGTGGCCAGGGATCCAAGCAAACAACACAACCAGAGTCCGCTGAACTGCCAACCTGTTCTGCCAAGAGAAGCCAGTTATTAGTAGAACCTGAAATACCTGACATCGCCTCGAAGCAATCATCAACTGTCGGCTCCCCATTATGAACAATAACAGCATGCTGTGAAGTAAAATGTGGACCAACAGTCAAAACACCAAACAAAGCAGTTACATCAGACACAGTGGTAATATTGCTACAGATGGAGAAGCAAGTGAAGTGGTCTTTTGTGGCGCCGGACCTATAAACGAACAGTCATGTGGAAACAGGAAGTGTTATTCCATGACGCAATTCTGTGGGGATTGGACGGGCAGGGGGAAGGTGGAGGTGTTGAACAAGACTGCAATCCTCTACACCAATGCCTTTGTCGGCGCAAGACGGAGGAGAAGAATCAGCGGCTGATGTGGGGGCTCGATTGGAGGCCTGGACGGAGGGGCAGTGGAGGTGTCATTCAGAGAAGGGGAAAGAGGAGTTGGGTTCGTAGCAACCCCCTCTTATCCTCTGAACGTGTATCGGAGATTCTGTGGCCGGTTCTCGAGGTTTTTCTCTCCATTCAAAGTAGGCGTCCTCGTGGGGGACGTTGTAAAAGGTGTGGGGATAAGAAATTTCCGTCAGAGCTACTTCCCAATCCTCTCGAAAATCAATGTGTTGAGGTAAATTTACGCGAAAATTGGAGCTGGTGTTGTCCTTGAAAACGTCTAAACTGGCGTTAGATGGCAGCGTGATGTAGAAACCTTCTTTACCTAACCCGCCCATGGTGAAAAATAAAGCAAAACGAGAGCTGTTGAGCTAATTATAGTTTTTTTAATTCCGAGGCCTTGATCCAACTATTGAATTTTTCCGGCCAATTTTTCCACTTTACTAGGACCCTCTTTTCCCCCTTCACCGTGCATCTCCCTATAATTTTCTCTACGTGATAAATCCGGTCTTTACTCTGTTTAACTTTTTGCATCTCAGCCTCGTAAAAAGATCCTTCTATGGGTTCGCGATCATAATCTTCTAGTTTGTAGACGGGCGGCGTGTGAGGAAGAGCCTCGGTCACGTTAAACACTTCGTCCGTAAAACTCTGTTCGTACTTTTTGTCAAACTTTCCTCTCAATTTTGATAGATGACGGAATCTCCTTTTTTAAAGTTCATCTTTATTTTTTTGTGGCGATCGGGGAAAGCGCCGTAGAGATTGCGAAAGACTAGAGGAGCGTTTTCAAAAGTGACGTCGGCGGGTGCCATTTTTATGCTCGTGTGAAAACTTTTATTATAACCCTCTACCAAATCCTGCAAAACATTCACGTAATCTCCACATTCTAGTTTTCAATGTTCGATTAAATCTCTCAATCACGGAGGCTTTTAAATCGCTGGCCGTTGCAAAGTGCACGACACCGTGCTTTTCCATGAGACTTTGAAAACTTTTGTTGAAAAACTCTTTGCCCGTGTCCGTTTGAATTTTTTCAGGAACGAGGTTTTCTTTCAAAACGGACTCGAAAGCTTTTGTTACCTCGTCGGCCGTTTTTTTCTTCAAAACACGGACGTAGGCCTTTTTTGAAAAAAACATAGATGACCGTCAGCAAATACTTTTTTCCGTCATTGTGCTCCGCCAAAGCTTGCATGTCGCACAGATCCGCTTGAAATTGCTTTAAGGGTCTAGCCACAAACACTCTGTTTCTGGCGAAATTGACTCGGGCTGGTTTGTGCAGAGTATAGGAGTCTTGCTCCGATAAAAAATCCTTTACATCCACCAACCTGATATTTTTCCCTGTTTCATCGAGCACGGCCGAGCGTAATCTCTCCGGACCCCCGAAGCTCCCTGGGTGTGAGGGATCATAATAGGCTTTTTTCAGGATTCGCTTTTCAGTCATGATGTTTACCCACAAACTCTCAAAAAGAGACTGAGCCGAGTGACTCTGGTATGATGCCATTTATTACACATTGTTGCACAAAAGACTCGTTTGCTTTGTAATAAAAGACACACCTATTCTACAATAAATACGAGTTACGTACGAGTTTAAAAAGGCAAAACTATTCTACAAGATACATACAAGTTTAAAAAAAGCAAAACTATTCTGCGTACAAACTTTTTTTGTTTTTTTAATAAAAGAGCAAAACTAATAAATGCAAGATACATTAAAGTTTAAAAAAGCAAAACTATTCTACGTACAAACTTTTTTTGTTTTTTAATAAAAGAGCAAAACTAATAAATGCAAGATACATTAAAGTTTAAAAAAAAGCGAAACTATTCTACAAGATACATACAAGTTTAAAAAAAAAACATGCTTGAGTAAAAGACACAAAGTCAAAATCTCACTCTAAAAGCCTTCTGTAAAAAAGCAGCTGTGGGGGGCGGAAAGCCTCACCTCTCCAAATCTTTGTAGCCTGCTCCATTTCTTCCGCTTTGACTTCTCGGTCTTTGATCAGTCGCTCGTACATGGTGTCCACAAAGTCACCGGTGGATTGGAGAGCGGCGCATCTCAGTTCGTACAGGAAAGCGTCGGTCGCTCCCAGGATTCTCGAGTCGTCCATTAGTATTCCGTGCTTGAACAGCAGCATCCTGACGGCTTCGATGTAACGGGGGATCTTCAGCTTCTTCACCAGAAGCGGAAAGTTGTTGTAAATAAATCCGTCTTCAATTTCAAACAAGCAGGGATGTTGAGTCTGGCTCGGATGGTCAACCTGGCATCCGTAGCACTCTTCTTTACGTCGCTCGTTCAGGCAGCAGCAGAGGAATCTTAATACGGAGGCCTTGACCGTTTTGACAAAAGAATCAAGGAATGAAAAATCCGTTTCATCCCGCTCTTTGTTCCGAATGGGGGACTGCTGTGGGGAAGAAGAAGAAGAGGCTCCCTCCTCCTCATCTCGGTACTTTTTCAGACCGCAGAGACGCTCCACGGACACGTTCCCCGGCACGTCTAAACCCGCTCCTTGACGCTTTCCTGACCGCTACGACGATCGTCCAATTTCAGACCCTCTGGTACATCCTCACCCCGTTCATCAAGGCTTTCCTCCAGCTCTTCCTCCGCTTTTTCCGGCATGCTAGGAGGCTGGGGGTGGTGGTCCGTTTCCCAACCCTCATCGTCCGTCTCTTTGTCCGTTTCCTCCACCTTTTCCCCGCGGTTGGGGGGAACCAATCCCTGCAGGAGTGAGGGTGAATGGTCGAGAGAATCGGCGGAGGAGCTGAGCTGACTCTGATACCCTTCGTCCAAAACTTGGGAAGCCTCGGCCTCCTCATCCTCCTCCACAGTATAGAGGCTCTGAGATTCAGGCTCTTCCATCATGACGTCCTGGGACGGTTCGGGCACTTGGGCGTAGAGGTCCTGAGAAGGATCGAAAGGGACCAGGTCTGGAGGAGTCGCCGAAGAAGAGACCATGTCTTGATCGCTTGGTGATGGTGGAGGAGTCGGAGGAATCCAGATGGTCGTAAGACGTCTCTGAGCAAGGGGCATATTCGTCTTTTAGAGTTGTTGGTCGGTCGGAGGACAGCGGAGGTTTAAGTCTCCCCTCCGTACTCCGTCGCTCTTTTTAAAGTCCAAGCGGAGGCGGGCTTACTAAAAAAGGGGTGGGTGAAGGGCGGATCCATGGGCTGGGTTTGAAGGAGGCGTTGCTTAAAGGAAGTTGGGGAGGGGTTAAATGGGTGGGCGGGCGGGGTTGAAAGAGGAGTTGGGTTAAAATTGCAAAACTTTCTTCACAGTCATTCTGTCTCTCCAGTCGCGACAAGTATGGAAGAGCCCTGTGATGTGAGGCTCCGTCTCCAGCATCTTTTCTCTCCAAAAGGAAAATGGCACCTCCATCACCGTTCGGTACACACCGCAGCTGGAGTTGAAACTTTCCAACATAAAAAAGGCATCGCCCTCAACATCTTTGGATTGTTGGATGCTGACTCTATAAAACCAATGATCGCAGGAAGAAGACTTTGATTGCCAGAGAGCGCTGAACGTTGTCCCGGTCATCGGGGGTTCTTTAGGGTCCGAGGAGGTCGACTCTTGATCCAATTTTGTCTGCTTGGCCGTCGGCGGTGTGTTTTCTTCTTCTTCTTCTTCATCAGAGTCAGAGTCCCTCCTTTTCAGCATCGTCAGTCTGAGCACGGACCAGTCGTTGGAGGTTAGCGACACCGCCATCAACAAGCAACCGGACGGGTTCACACCGTCTCTCTGGTACATCCACAGCTCACCCAACTCGTACATAAAGACGTAACCGAAATATCCCGATCGTCCGGCCTCGTCAAAAAAACCACTCTCTTTGAAGTTCTGCTTGGGGTGGGGCTTAAAGACGGCAGAGGTACTTTATCCGTTTCGCGGTAGTCCGCGCCGGTTCTTTTTCCTGTTCAACAACCTTGATGACGGAAATAGGCGTTTTCCAAATGAGGGGTGACCCTGCCAAAGCAACCTGATTCGCTGGAGAGGCATCCATGGTTTGTCTTTTTTCAACTTTTCTCGATTAAAAAAAATTGTCGCTCTTTAGCGTTAGCTCTAGCTGCGTCAAAGGCTCTGTTGGTTCTGAGGGGTCTGACTCTATGTGTAAATACACCATCCCTTTACTCCGCCCAGTGGGCCGGAGGAAGGCAGGAAGGGGAGAAGAGTAGGAGTGGGCGGGGAATCTGTCAAAAAGTTTGACGACAAGTCTATCCCGGTTTGGGGGGGGGCACCTGTCAAAAAGTTTGATTGAAAGTATATCCCGGTTTGGAAGGGGGCGGGACCTGTCAAAAAGTTTGATGGAAAGTGTATCCATGGTTGCGGGGTCAAAGGTCACCTGTCAAAAAGTTTGATTGAAAGTATATCCCTATTCTCTCTTTTGGGAATTAAAGTAATCAGACCCTGTTTCATTATAGAGGTCATTTCCTCTTGTTCAATGCATGCGTTATACATTTCTATAAGATGCGTCTCAATAACATCCCAAAAGTGAAAGTAAAATTCTTTGGAAAGCCCATCGTTACCTGGAGATTTTCCATTTTACATCTTTTTTAGTGCACTTATCAGTTCATGTTTGGATAAAGGACTGTCACAAATGGATTTGAAATAATCAGAAATAGAGGGGATGTGTTCTTGAAGGTTTCTCAAAAAAGCCTTACAGTATTCTTCATTAAATTTTGATTTGTACAGTTAAAAAATAAAATAAAATAAAAAATAAAATGATTTTACATGTTCTGAAATTTCTGTGGGATCAGTACTAACGCAATTATTAATTTTCAATTTGGAAATAGTATTTCTTTTGTAGTTTCTTTTTTCTAATGCAAAAAAATAGTTTGTGTTTTTTTCTCCATTTTTGAGCCACTTTGCTCTAGTTCTAATAAAGGCACCCTTTGCAGCCTCAATATATAATTTATCTACTTCATTTTGAAGCTGGGTTAGTTGCACCTTTTCATCCTCAGAAAGATAAATTTTATTTACTAAAGACTGTAATGTATTCATTATCATATTTTCTTTGGCCTGTTTATATTTTAATTTAACTTTGCTGCGTTCAATTGCTATAATTCTAACTCTAAATTTGAAGTATTCCCATCTTTGCTTTGCACTCATTTTTTTGTCGCCAAATATTTGTTTTGGATTTTCTTTGACTAAATTTTGAAAAGACTCATCTTCCAGTAGTTTATTGTTGAATTTCCAGTAGCCTCTTAACTTTTTATTGTTTACATTTTTTGAACCATGTAGATGCATGGATATCATTTTATGATCTGAAAAGGGCATAACAGTGGGAAGCCTCCGTTATTAATGGAACACAGTTACCAGAAGTCAACCATAATCTATTCTAGATTGCACAGTTTTACTTGAGTTGTTCCAAGTGAATTCTTTACTATCAGGATTAAAGAAGCGCCAAACATCAACAAGAGAAAGTTTGTCTATAAAGATGCTGTAGATTTAAAATTGTGAATTTTGAGTTCTTTCTGGGAACCTATCCAGACTGTCGCTTGGAGCATCATTAAAGTCTCCACCAATAAAAAAAGATTATATTTATATAGAAGGACCTGTATACTATTGTAAATATCAGCAGACGATAGTTTTGCTTGAGCTGTGTGTTTATGACCATAAATATTACAAATAATAAACATAGAATTATCCAACTTTAAAACCATTATAATCCATCTACCATCTTCAGAAATTTTTTTTTCTAATATATCACCATTAAATTTACTAAAGAGCACAGCAACACCCGCTGAATGATGAGATCCATGTGAGAGAAAGAGCAAATCACCCCACTGAGATTTCCAGATTTTTGTGTCCATGTCACTTGAGTGAGTTTCTTGCAAAAAAAATGATATTTGCACCAGTTCTTCTGATAAAAAGAAATAAAGGTTTTCTCTTGGTAGTGTCTCTGAGTCCCTTAACATTTAATGAAATAATTTTCAAGGAATTAAACTTAAATTCTGTCATTACTCAAAGACGCACAAGGCTTGAAAACAAAATGAATCAGAAAAAAGCGAAAACTTGTATCAACTTACCTAACAGCACTAGAGATAAAGTAAGACAAAGCTTTCCAAAGTTTGATATGCCTTCTTAAAGGTTAACTTAGAACCAACAAATGTCCTTTAATGAAGGAGTGATATGGATAATCAAAGAGCCATAGTTCCAACCTTGATTAATTCTTGAGAGTTTCAGCAGATACTCTCTTTCCATTGATGATTGCATCCTGGCCTCGCCATGTTGCTTTCTTCCCTTCTTTTCGAGCTTTTTCAACGAGCGGCCAAATCTTCCTCCGATTTTGTCTCTCACAAAAGGTCAGATCCTTGATGAGTCGAAGCTTCTTTTCTTTCATGATTGCAGCATCTATCGCAGCCTTCCAGAGCCTTTGCCTGAACACCCGCATTGTGAACTGTATTATGACTGGTCGAGGTGAGCTTGCTTCTTTGCGTTGTCCTGTACGGTGCACCATGTCGATGAGAAACCCAAATCTCTGTGTTTCATCAGGGGCAATCTGAGTGAAGATCTCAAAGACTTTTCTTCTTGTTTCATCTGCCGTTTCGTTCGTTGATTCCGGGAGGTTGAGCAGTTTTAGATTCCATCTGCGGCTGTAGTGCTCCATTTCGTCTGTCTTTAGCTCCATAGCTGAGAATCGATGGTCAACGTCATGCAACTTGTCATCATATTTTTTAATTTGATGATCGAAGCCTTCCATGGTTTCCTTAATGGTTACAATATCAGCCGAGTTTTTGCAGATTTTCTGCTCAAGTGATGTAAATCTGCTAGTTAGCTCCTGGATTGCCTTCAGTATATCAGCATTTGAAACTTTCTCCTCATGCTTCCATGAACACTGTTTCTTTGATAACGGGCTCGACACAGGAGAATCTTGTGAAGGTGTGCATGCTGTGATTGCACCCTCTTCCTCCTCTTCCATGTCCATTAAAATGTTCTCTTTAGTGTTCTTATCACGTTTAAGCATGACGATTAGCGTTAGCTATTAGCAAGCTGAGACTATTTGTGAATTGACGCTCAAAAAAGGAATTTCCGAAGGATTAGGAGTAAGACTTGTATCAAATTATTTGGCAGACTCGCTTACCAATAATACGTCGTCAGTTTCATTTGCTGAAATGTGTTATTTTAAAGGTTTGGCACTCAAACTTTGTGGAGCTTAGAAAGTAGCATGCTCCTGGTCCGCCATCTTGCCGGCCCACCCCAGAACCCAGAGACCTTTTATAATGAACAACCAAGGTGTTGACATCACCATTATTCGTTATTCATTATTCTAACTTTTTATTTACAAAATTAAAAATTACAAATCTATTTCAGTGGCCGCTGCATGAGTTTGCCCCTCCCCTTAGTCTTATTTGCACCTTAGACACGTAGGACCTTGGTGGGGGGGGGTGCTTGGACATCACTGCCAGCAAGCAGTAGATGTCCTCTAAGTGCCCTTTCCGCCAATTTTAACAGCACCATAGACATGTAGGGCCGTTGGTGAGAGGGTGACGGGGCATCGCTGTGAGCAATCAGGAGATGTCCTGTCAAGGCCCTACTCACCAATTTTTACCGCACCTTGTAGTACACACACCTCTAACACCTCAAAATATACACTCTAACAAACAAACACGCATGCATCACACAAGGAAGGTGGGACTTTCGACCCTCTGTCCCCTACCCCATCCCTGGCGAGGGGGGATGGAAACCCTCGGCCTGGTGGTCCTGTCTCCTGGGTGCCGGTCTCCTGGGCTCGGCGGCCTCCTCACCACGCTTGGAGAGGGATCCCCAATATCTAACAGGGGATCAAACTACATCGGAGCCATGGGGTGTCCATGTCTCGGTGGTTCGGGCTCCGGTCCCGGCTCCCGAGAATTGGGCCTCTCCAAGATTCCATCAGTGGGTGTGCCTGGTCAGGCCTTGTTAACATCATTCCCCTGGGACCCTCGTTCCTCGTGGGTGTCCCTCTGCTGGGCGGGGGTGGGCGGCCCCTTCCTGGCTCGCCCCTGGACCTCCTGCGGCGGGCGCGGGCGGACGTCTGGAGCATAGAAGCGGGTCATTCCTGGAGGAGCTCTGGCTCGTGCCTGGGGTGGGGCGGGGGGATGCTCGGTACTGCTGGGTGGTGGTGGGCTGCTCCTCTGGGGTTGGGGGGCTCTCCGGGTGTGGGGCCTTGTGTTGGCCCCGGGTGTGTGGTGGGGGATTGCTGTTCTGGCCGGGCGGGGGTCCGCGCTCTCTGTGCTTCCGTGCCTTCCGGCTCTCGGGCGTGGGGGCCTCTGCGGCGGTCCCGCGTGCCCTGGTCTGGGTGTCTGGTGGGACTCTGCGGCTGGCGGATTCTCTCCATGGCTCCGTGGCGGGTGTTGGGGGGTCCGGGCTGCTGATGCCGCCCCGGTGGGGGGCCTTGGCGTGGGGATGGCCGGGCTCTCTCTCCTTCTATACATTCATCAACAATCCACATCAACACAAACACATAATCACTCACCTGAGCACAGGTGTCAGCTCACCTCGCACTAACAGAATGTGTGATGGAATGAAAGGCTTTATTTGTGTCAGCTTCTATTTATTTTTATTTTTGCTTGTTTTAAATTAAAATCTTTTTACTTTCTTTTAATTTTATTTTAATGATTTGAATAATGAATGACATTTTTACTATTTCTTTTGATTGTTTCTTTTAACGTTTTATGTAAAGCATTTTGAATTGTCTCTGTACATGAAATGTGCTATACAAATAAACTTGCCTTGCCTTGCCTTGCCTATGATTGTGTGTGAGCTGCAGTGGTATTGTGTACATTTTTGACTACTTTAAAGGTAAAGATTATTCTAGTCAAGGTATGTGTGTACTGAGTGTGTGTGTAGACAGGCCCCGCCCATTCCAGATTGTTGTTATTTAGACCTGGTTGTTATAGGATGTTGCTACTCTGTGTTACCTTCTTTGTTCTCTTAACCCCACTCTTTTACCCCCCCTCCCTTTCCGTCCGGTCCAACAAAAAAGAAAAAGATATAACATAATTAAAATAAAGTTTAGCATGAAATACAACAGGGGTTTATACTTAGTAAACCCCTGTTGGGACAATAAAATCTGTCCAACGCAAGAGGCTCTCAGCCCGTATCTGCTTGCTCAACTGTTGGACAGGACAAGTAAAAAAAAAAAAAAAAAAAAAAAATAGAATATTAATGGCACATTTATTTCTTTTTAACAGTGTATATATTTATTTCATTTTTGCTCTTTCAAGATTCCATAGTGTTAGGTCAAATCGATGAAATGTGTCCTTCACAAATCTCATTTGAAGAGAAATTCAAAAACAAAACTCCAACAATCTGAACCAAATATGAATGGAAGGTAAACAGATGGAATGTTTGTTTTCCAGAACATTTGTTATTCTCTGTGATTTCATTGTAGCGTTCATGACCTCAAAGTCATTGACATTCGTCCCGCCTCCTCTGTAGGTATAACTCTGTCGTTTGTTTGTTATTTCCGATCAAATCTTTCTGTTTTTGATTCCTCTTCTTCATGTTTGTGTGGAAATAGCTTCTGCATATGCAGGGAAATTTCAGCTTGAAATGCTCTTCATTTATGTTAATAGAATTCAACCAAACATTGAAATGTTTCATTACAATGAACTGTTTTAAATCTTTGTATCTATTACAGACTGAATATTAGTATCACATTTATTCTTGTTAATCTTTCATCCTAAATATTGAATTCAATTGTTTATGGAAATATTCTTGTTTTCTTGGTGTCATGAATTGTTCTAATTTCACTTTCGTTCATATTTATCTTTAGCGCTGAAGCTTGGGAGAACAGAGACAGTGTTTTCATTGTGTTTAAGATTTTGTCAGTATTTATTAATAACAGTGAAGTGTCATCTACTAGCTGAATTATTTCATGGGTTTCCTGCCACTGATAAATGTTTCATTATCTGCTCATTTTTATTAGTCATGTCAGCATTTCCATAATGAAGAGAAGTGGATTAATTGGTAGAAGTGTTTATTGGCAAGAGTCTGGTGGTACGATACATATCCCAACACATGTTTACAATACGATGCGTATCCCGATACATGTCTCACAATACAAAATCTTTGGGGAATTATGACGAGACTTTTCACATTGCTGCATAACTGGGCCTCTCAGTGCCTATAAATCCCTCTCTCTTTGGGGTCCAGATGACTCCACCCACATATTGCTATGCGATATCTTCCATGACAAATGTGGACAAAGGGTGACAGGATTTTATGTCCGCCATGGACATTGGTTAAACTCAAGAATCAGTAAAAAAAAAAAGTTCAGCGCTCTGTCTTGTGGGGACCAGATGACCCCGCTTTTAATGTAAACAAGCCAAGGAGAGCGGAAGAGTTAAAATACAGGTTCGTGTCAGGAAGGGTATCTGCTGGACAGGCTAAAGGCTGAACGACAACAGAGTTTGCACTATAGTTGGTGATGGCACAGTTTTTGAGAAGAAAATTTTTGAATTGACACTTTATATCATGAACTTTGCTGACCCCTGATCTAGAGTATCAAATGCTTTGAAAAACTCTACAAATCAAAGAATTCCATCATCTTCAATCAGATGTTCATGCCGGGTTCACACTGGACGTGGAAGCTGAACGGAGGCCGCTTCCGTTCAGCCCTTCTTAACCTATGGCGTCGTTCACACCAGGCGCAGAGGGCCCGCGTGGTGCAGTGAATCGTTTTGGCGTCTGCTCTATTTTGTCTAATACTTTCTTGTATTTGTGATCTCTGCAGTTCTCCCCCAGCATTTGTTGATAGAAGAGAAAGATCTCTACAACCAGCAGAGAAACTTCAGAGTGGAGCAGAATGATCCAGAACCCAAGCAGACTAAAGAGGAACAGGAGGAGCCAGAACTTCTGCAGAGAGAAGAGGAGCAGGAAGAACAAGAACCTCAACAGATTGAAAAGGAACACGGGGAACCAAATCCTCCACAGTTAAAATTGGAGCAGGATGAACCACAAACTCTACAGATTAAGGAGACTTATACCTTGATGGAGATTCCTACTTTGGAGGAACATGGTGACAGTGAAGCCGATCTAAACAATCAACAGAGCTTGAATGGAACTGATGGTCAGAATAAAGAAGGAAACCAACATGAAGAATCAACATCAACTCCAGATGAAGAGACAGAGAAACAGAACAGAGATCAGAGGAAGAGAAGAGACAGAAGTCATGTCCAAAGTGTGGACAGATCTCAAATGTCAGAAGGTCAGTGTGACTCTGATGTCAGAAAAAAGTTCAAGATAGCAACTTTGGTTAAGAGACACAAACAATCTCCAAAAGAAAAGAGACTTCCCCATATAAATTCTGGTAAAGGAACAAGAACTGTTCATAAGATGTCTGCCCACATGAAAACTAAGTCTGATGAAGGACCTTATGTCTGTAAAGAATGTGATAAACATTTTAGGCTTTTATCTTATCTCAAAACACACATGAGAACTCACAGGGGTGAAAAACCTGTTTGTGGTAAAGACTGTAAAAGGAGTACTAATCAAAGAACTTCCCTCAAAGCACATAGAAGAACTCAAGCAGGACAGAAGCCTTTTATGTGTAAAGAATGTGACAGAAGTTTTAGCTTTTTATCTCATCTCAAAACACATATGAGAACTCATACAGGAGAGAAGCCTTTTATGTGTAAAGAATGTGACAGAAGTTTTAGCGTTTTATCTTCTCTCAAATCACATATGAGAACTCATACAGGAGAGAAGCCTTTTACATGTAAAGAATGTGACAGAAGTTTTAGTCAAGTTCATCATCTCAAAACACACATGAGAACTCATACAGGTGAGAAGCCTTTTATGTGTAAAGAATGTGACAGAAGTTTTAGTCAAGTTCATCATCTCAAAACACACATGAGAACTCACACAGGAGAGAAGCCTTTTCCTTGTACAGAATGTGATAGAAGTTTTAGTCGAATATTTGCTCTCAAAACACACATGAGAACTCATACAGGAGAGAAGCCTTTTATGTGTAAAGAATGTGACAGAAGTTTTAGTCAAGTTCATAATCTCAAAACACACATGAGAACTCATACAGGAGAGAAGCCTTTTACATGTAAAGAATGTGACAGAAATTTTATATTTTTATATGCTCTCAAATCACATATGAGAACTCATACAGGAGAGAAGCCTTTTACATGTAAAGAATGTGACAAAAGTTTTAGCGTTTTATATTCTCTCAAATTACATATGAGAACTCATACAGGAGAGAAGCCTTTTACATGTAAAGAATGTGACAAAAGTTTTAGTCAAATATATAATCTCAAAACACATATGAGAACTCATACAGGAGAGAAGCCTTTTATTTGTAAAGAATGTGACAGAAGTTTTAGTCTAATAACTACTCTTAAAAGACACATGAGAACTCATACAGGGGAAAAGCCTTTTCCTTGTACAGAATGTGACAGAAGTTTTAGTCAAATAACTACTCTTAAAACACACATGAGAACTCATACAGGGGAAAAGCCTTTTCCTTGTACAGAATGTGACAGAAGTTTTAGTCAAATATCTAATCTCAAATCACACACTAGAACTCATACAGGAGAGAAGTCCTTCTCTTGTTAGCACTGTCCAAAACATTTTATTCATATACCTAGTCTCAAAACACACATGAGAACTAAGACAGGAGAGAAGCCTTTGTCTTGTCAAGAATGTGACAGACTTTTTAGTCACTTAAACAGTCTAAAAGCACACATGAGAACTTACACAGGAGAGAAGCCTTTTCCTTATACGGAATGTGATAGAAGTTTTAGTCAAATATTTTATCTCAAGACACATGAGAACTCATTCAGGAGAGAAGCTTTTTTCTAGACAAAAATTGTAATTAACAATGGAGTTAAAATTTGCAACTTAAAAAAAACAAAGGAAAACTCACATCAAAAGCATCAGGAAGAGAAGACAAGAGTTTATATAGGAAAATCGAAATATTGTTAAAGAAGAAACTATTCATTTTTTAAAAGAAATATTTTAAATATGTAACCCATTTTTTTATTTAGGAGGTAATGAAAACTCCAAGTTTTCCTTCTCAGAAAATTTGAATTTAAAACCTTAATAAATATAATATTCAGAACTCCAGAAGCCCCAAGCTAATCCGCTAAATAATTCCAACCGACCCTTAAAAGGGCCAATATCATGAAAAATCCACTTTTTAGAGTTTTTAAGTGTGTTATAATGTTATTTACTCACAAAAAAAGCATTAGTAAAGCTGTATTTTGCTCCATTCATCTTTTAACTATGCTCTCCAACACTGCTTTCTGAGTACCAGCCCCAAACTATGAAAATGACTGTGTCTTCACATTGGGGGAACAGCCCCTTCCAGATAGTGTGTGCTCCCAGCCCCGCCCTCAGGCTAAACAGCTTTAAAACCCTTTCATTTTAGCATTGATTCTTAAAAGAAGGGGTTCTTCTAGCACGGGGTCTCAAATTCGCGGCCCGCGGGTAATCTGCGGCCCACGAGAAGATAATTTGCGGCCCCCGTCTTCATATGAAAGATTACTGTTAGTGCGGCCCGCAAGGCTGATATGAATGACGGTTGTTGTGTCCAGAGCTGAACAAACCAATCACGGTAAGGTATATGGCCCTGGAGGGTGGGACATCGGCGGGCTGTCCGAGCCTCCTCACTCATTAATTCATTCCTCCAGTCAGCTGGGCGGAGGAGGAGCCATGAAGCTGCTGGAAGTGCTTTTTCACTGAACGTGAGTCGCGTGCCCTGCTCCTCTTTCCCCGCGTGACAAATTCACAGCCTGCCGCTTGTCAAAAAGCGTGTTCCTGACGCCGCGCCGGGTGTGAGAGAAGGTGAATGTCTCACTTAGAATGAAGGGGAGACAAATATGGAGTTTTATTTATGTCAAAATTCTGCGCAGAAATAAGACATCTCTGCGCACGCATCAAACATTCCGCGCGGACAAATCAGACCCTCGCGAGCGCTTTTTCCTCCTCCACATAAGTCCTCGCGAGAGAGACTGACCTCTTCCGCGTGCGTGAGTGATGCCCATGAGCGAGCAGAATCTTCAAAGGTGCTTCCACACCGGCCGGATGTCTGCACGGGTTTATGAACGCACGCTCAGCAGGTGGTATCCACACCGGAGCAGCGCGGTCACGCACGCAGTAGCAGAGAGATTCTTCTTCTATTGTGTTTTTACTGTTCATTAGCGCTCCTCTGCATCTACAACAGGGAGAATCTCGGAGTAAAAGCGATTGAAAATCCCCGAAATGTTGCTCCATATTTGTTGTTGTCACAACTCTGTCCTTTTAAATGTCTCTCTTAAATGTCATATTAACCCGACCGGACACAAACCGCAATGATTCATTTCTCTTTGATCATGTTTGGCATTTCAGCGCTTTGAAGCAGACTCCACCCACAAGCAGCTCCCAAATCAGAGTTCCTGATTGGTCACAGCTCTGCGCTGCTACGACTGTGTGTGGAAATATTGAACCGGGTTGAAGACTGAGTGCGCGCTCACTGCGTGCCCGACTTGTGCGTAGAGCTTGAGACGAGTTTCAAAAACTTGTGTAGCAACGCGCGCTCAAGACGCGGAGGCCATGAATTCTGGTGCGCGCCAATTTAAGAAACACTGCTCTAGTCAGTCAGTCAATATGTGGTTTCTGCAGTCGTCTGTGTCTGCTGTATGGTCATTGTTATTATTTTAATTAGTAAGGATTAATTTTATTACTCATTTTTTAAAATTAATTAATTAATTTATTTAATTTATTATTTTGTGTCAAAAATAAAGATATATGAGAACATTGGAATATTTTATCCGCGATTTTCTTGTGGAAATCCTGATGCGGCCCGGCCTCACCCAGACTCCGCCTCCAGCGGCCCCCGGCTGAATTGAGTTTGAGACCCCTGTTCTAGCATCTTCTCTGCCCAGACAGTTTTTGTCCAGACAGTTTCTCGCTCGGCCCACAAAGAGCAAAGATGGTGCCGCAGTGAATGAATATTCTTGCAGTCAACAAGGAAAGCTAACTTCTAGAAATATAGTATCTCCCCTTATTCACAGGAGTTAGGGACCAAGACATCTGTGAATACAGTTAGTGGGGGCGTGGGGGTCGCTTCTTTTTTCATATCCGTTCCCCTCTGAGGAAATTCCTACAACTCCTTTGGGAACAAAAGTTACATATAAGCGTTTTTGTGACAACTGAAGAAGAAACATTTTATAAATACATGAATTGGTGAATACAGAAAAGCTAATAAGCAGGTGAACACTGTAACTCATTTCATTAAAAAAGTTCATGAAATACTCTTGTAAATAGAAATGTTTTTAATTATGACAGTAAGATTTAATTTTTAAAGAAGTGTTAATGTTTATTTTTGAATTTAGTACTTTTATGATCTTGTTATTGTAACAATTGTGTTTGTAGTTTATACTGAGACAATGTTGTCTAATGGTGCTTTCACAGTGAACGCAGCAAGCGTGTCAAATTCACGTCTGCTTCCTTTCTTTTGACACCTGTCAAAATAACTGCTCAACGTCTTGACGCTCCTGCAGCGGAGCAACCGCCGAAGTTGTTTTGGAATTCATTCGTTTTCACTTCTTGGATTTTTCTGAGTCTGACTGGTGTTTGTGTTGTTGAGATCCTGTTTTCTATCAGAGATTAGAAGTGTTTCTCTGTTCTTTTTAGTTGTCAGTGTTCTGTTCCAATCTTTCCTGTGAAGAATAAAGTGGACGTGAACATCAGTCAGAAGTGTGGAGTCTTTCCCACAGTGTGGCTTTCTGCTGTTTGTTGCTTCTCTGCAGGTTCCAAAGCTGGACTCCTCAAGTCCAGTTCTGACTGCTGAGCTCTGGACTGAGCTCAGATCACAGAGCTCCATCTCCAGACTAAGTCTGCTCAGGTGAACAAGCTAAAAGCTAAATACATATTGAATGACCATGGTATTTCATCTGTTTAATTGTTGATTTAGTATCTGTTGATCCCAGTAGGTTTAACCAGCAGTAATGATGGTTTTCTCTCAGTACAGGGAGTTGGTAAACAGCAGTAGTTGACAGGCAGAGTTTATAACTAACATTCAGGAGAAACTGGAGGTTAATCTGAAGTTTAGTCCAGATTAAATCTCTGCTTCAGATAATTCATGAAGTTCATACTATAAACTGTCTCCTGAATGTGTGGAGAAACTCTTCATCAATGACAAACACGTAGAGATCCATGAAGACCACTGCCTCCAACAAGTCATTTGTTCCTGTTGACATTTCACCTTCATCCTTCTGGCTTTCATTCTGCTTTGTTAGGATTTCCCAGCAGGTGAACCAGCAGCCAGTAAACCTGAAGACCTTCAGCTGACCTGTTGACTCCCAGAATTCCTCAGTTTGGAATCAGTTGATCCCCAGACAATCATTTGACAATCATTCATTCTTGAATGACGACAAGCTGAGGGAGAGTGAAGACTCGTACAAGAGGAAGCTGGAATCCAAACTCCAGCAGAACAACATGAGGGAGGTGTGGTTTGGAATGAAGGAGATGAAGGGAAACAAAGAGAGAGCTGACGAGTTTAACATCTACTTGATGACAGTTTAGCTCTACTGTTCGGATCCTCCTCCACTTCCCTCACCTCCTCCCCTACCTCCAATGCCTCCTCTACTCTCCCCTCCTCCCCCGCTGATGATGAGCCCACTTACCGAGACATCACAGATACAGCTAACCACCCCTCCCCAACTGGACACACCCAGCCCTGCACCCGTCCCCCCCGGCCTGAAGTTGACGACCAGCCAGGTGAGGAGTCAGCTGGAGAAGCTGAAACAACACAAAGCTGCAGGCGCTGATGGAATCAGCCCCAGGACTCTGAAGACCTGCTCCAGTCAGCTGTCTGCAGTCCTCCAGCATCTCTTTAACATGAGCCTCAGCCAGGAGAGGGTGCCCCTCCTCTGGAAGACCTCCTGCATCGTCCCTGTGCCCAAGAAGTCATCTCCATCTGGCATCAGTGACTACCGCCCAGTGGCCCTCCCATCACATGTCATGAAGGTGCTGGAGAAGCTGGTGCTGGCCCGCCTGAGGCCGCAGGTGAGATCTTCTCTGGACCCTCTGCAGTTTGTCTACCAGCCTCATCTGGGGGTGGATGACGCTGTCATCTATCTGCTGCAGCTCACTCACTCACACCTGGATGGTGGTGGAGGCATGGTGAGAATCACATTCTTTGATTTCTCCAGCGCCTTCAATACCATTCAGCCTCCATTCCTGGGTGAGAATCTGCGGCTGATGGTGCTGGTGGGTCCACTGTCTCCTGGATCACTGATTACCTGACAGACAGGCCACAGTTTGTCCGGCTGGGTGGTGTCCTGTCTGATGTGGTGATGAGTGGTGTGGGAGCCCCACAGGGCACTGTGCTCTCTCCTTTCCTGTTCACCTTGTACACCGCTGATTTTCAATACAACTCAGAGTCATGCCACTTACAGAAGTTTTCTGATGACTCTGCAGTTGTTGGGTGTATAAGCGGAGGACGGAAGGAGGAGGAGTACAGGGGGCTGGTGGACAGATTTGTGGAATGGTTTGGAGAAAATCAGCTGCTGCTTAATGTTGATAAAACCAGAGAGATGGTCATTGACTTCAGGAAGAAGAGAACAGCACAGCAGCCCATTAGCATCCTGGGTAAGGATGTTAAGGTCGTTGAGGAGTACAAGTAACTGGGCGTGACCATCGACAGCAAGCTGAGCTGGACGACCAACAGCACGGCTGTCTACAAGAAGACCTGCAGCAGACTGTATTTTCTACAGAAGCTGAGGTCCTTCAATGTGTGCAGCAAAATGCTGGAGATCTTCTATCAGTCTGTGGTAGCCAGCACCCTGTTCTCCTCTGTGGTCTGCTGGGGGGGCAGCATCTCTGCAGGGGACACCAACAGGCTGAACAAACTCATCAGAAAGGCCGGCTCCATCATCGGCTGCAAGCAGGACAGCTTTGAAGCTGTGGTGGAGAGGAGGACCCTCAACAAGCTGCTATCCATCATTGATAACACAGACCATCCTCTCCACCCAGTTCTAGACAAACAACGGAGCGCCTTCTCCAAAAGGCTGAGACAACTCCGCTGTTCCAGGGACCGCTACAAGAAATCATTTCTTCCACACGCAATAAGATTGTAGAACTCCTCATCCCACTCTAACAGATAACTCACCAACGGACTTTTTAACTGACCGATGTCCATTACTGCCTCTATTTGCACAATCACTATTATTATATTCTGCACATTACAATTTGCACAATTTGCTTTGTTTTTTATTGTATATTATTTCCTTATCTTTGTAAATATAGATTTTTCTCTATATGTCAATATCTTCTGTATATGCTTAATGCTGCAACAGCCGAATTTTCCAGCCTGGGATGAATAAAGGATTTCTAAATCTAAAATCTAAATATAGATAAATGAATAAATACAAAATAAATGATTAGCTTAAAGCATGGTTAAAAAGATGGGCCATTAAGAACATCAAGACATTTAAAAACCTGTAAAGTATCTTGAAATCAGTCCTGAAGCCTATGGGGAGCCAATGGAGAGATTTTAAAATCAGGCTGGTGTGGGCCCGCCTCCTGGTCTTAGTGAGAACTCATGCAGCAGAATTTTGAGAAAGCTGAAGGTTCTTGATGCTACGTTTTGGAAGTCCAGTTAAAAGGGCGTTCCAGTAATAAATTCTACTGATAATAAAAACATGCATCAGCGTCTCCATGTTAGCTAGAGAGAGAAGTGGGCGGACTCTAGAGAAATTTCTAAGATGATAAAAACCAGTTTTGATCACCTGCTTAATCTGTGAGATAAAAGTTAGCTTGGAGTCAAAAGTAACGCCCAGGTTTCTGACCGTTTCTGAACAACTTAAAGAAAGTTCTTTAAGTTTCAAACATTGTTTCTCTCTCTTGGCTTAAAGACGAATAACTAAAATTTCAGTTTTCTCCTGGTTGAGCTGCAAAAAAATATTTGTCATCCATATTTTCACATCTAAAATGCAGTTAAAAAGTGCTTCTATTGGCCTTGTGTCATCAGGAGACATAGCTTTGTACAGCTGGGTGTCATCAGCATAGCTGTGAAAGCTGATGTTGTCCCTCCTGATGACATTCCCCAGAGGAAGCATGTTGATATTAAAAATCAAGGGGCCAAGGATGGAGCCTTGAGGCACACCATATTTAATTGTGGGGACTCCAGAGAAGTAAGTGTCCATGCTCACCATAAAGTTTCTCTCAATGAGATAGGATTTGAACCACTGGAGAACAGTCTCCAAAAGGCCTTTGTTTTTCAGTCTGTTTAACAGATCAGGTGATCACACATCAAAAGCAGAACTTAGATCTAGGAGAACTTTGAAGCATTTGATTGTAAACATTTGTTGTTGTTTTCTTCCTCCACAAACACATGCTGTGAAGAGGAACCTGCAGTGAAGGCAGCCATGTTGGAGCCTCATCCATGTTCTCATTAGTCGAGGGGAAGAGTTCAAATAACCAGTGAGTTTGAGAATGAAAGACTGAAGGACAAAGAAATATGAGATTCATGAAGGATCAAATCCCAGACTTTATTCATGTTGATACAAAAAAAGCTGCAGACATTTTACAGACAAGCATTTAGGTTTGGAAAGACTTTTCTGATGCAGTTCTGGAATACAGTCAGAAGTGTCACCCTTCTCATTTCTGATCCAACTTCAAACACATACGACATTGACTGATTTGTTTTTTGCTTTTTTCACCATCATTTTAACAGAAATTAGAAACTGTAATATGAAAATGGTGTTTTAAAGTCTGACAATCATAAAAATATTTAACAAACTTTTTTAATTAACTGAAAATGTATCATTTTATATATTGACAGTAATTGAACTAAAAAAAGCTGTGACAGTGACCACATTTTATGTGACAGTATTAAGGTTAGTTTTCTGAGGTTCCAGTCAGGGTCTCTCTCCTGACGTATAAGATATCAAACCCACACGTCACAAAGATGTTATCCACACCCTTGGCTCCTTACACACTCATATAACGTATAACACAGATTTACTTTGCTGTGCCCCCCCGCTGCCGTGTCATGAGTTCTGGTCCAAACCTGCTGATCCAGATGATCCCCCGCTGGTGTCCGGCCGCCCTCCGCTGCTCAGAAGCCAGCTGCACAGGAGGCTGTCCACCACAGCAAAACTGTCCAGAAAGGCCGCGGCGTGACAGTGTAGGAGGTAGTTGAGCCCATGGGGCCGAGTTGAGTCTGAAGCCTCTTTCTGCTCTCTCCTCATGTTCTTCTTCTCTGCCAAAATCCCTTTTTCTCCCCCTCCTTTCAGAGCTGATCGGACTCTAATCAAGGCCCCCGCCCCGGCCATTCACCGTACAGGTGAACTACAACATGAACAATGTGTAAACCAGATCGCCACAAACATTTGTTCAGCCAACGTTATAGAAACAAGAGACAAGTAGTTTTCTCTACAAAGAACATTTTTTCTCAGTTTTCAATCCAAACAAGACACAGATGCTTTCAAAGACAGAAATGCCAGAGGAACCTGCAGCAGCTGCTGTCTGGGATCCAGCAGAAGATTCTGGACCTGCAGAGACTTCACACACAGCTGCCTCTGCCTCCAAAATAGCTGCTGATCAGGGGCCCGTTTCAAGAAGCAAGTTCAACAAATTTAGAGTTGAAACCTGAACTTAGAGTCACTGGACTCAAAATTCGCGAACTTAGAGTTTTCGGTTTTAGAACAGCTGAAAATGTTTGATTCAATCAAGTAGAAGTTGTTGGAACCAGAATCAGGTGCGAGCGTCGCGAGCATTAAAAGCCCTGATCAATGGAGCAAAGACAGCAGGATTCACCATGGCAACGGGAACAAGTGTCCGAGTTTTGTAGGCTACTTTCGGCGACGGAAATTGATAAGTTCCTACAAGCATATGAGACTACAAGAACATTTTCAGCAAGATAATAAACCCAGCTGCAGCGGTAGAACAGAGAACAGAGAACATGTCTGCAGAGTTAATGCATACGTCTACATTTGAGTCCTTTCAACTAACGAATAAATAATATCAGTAAGGTTATTTTGTCACTTGTAAAGTAAGGAATGGTTCTTGATCTGTTAATAATTTAACCAGTCATCTCCGTAATCGCATGAATGACCGTTTTCCTTACCCCCCACCCACCACATACACACACGGATATCACTGCACGCTGAAAAGAAACACTGTAGCTGCTTGAGATATGTTAAAAATAAGATTTTATTTAAATTTAATTCTCAAGACTTAAAAAATTTTTGCTGAAAAGTATTTTTTTATTTTATAAACCCGACGTGCCAGGGCCGGGATGTGAATTTGAGACATCAGAAGCGGAGGCAGCGTCGACAAGGAGCCAGTTTACAGCATGAACTTCATGGATTATCTGAAGCAGAGATTTAATCTGGACTAAACTTCAGATTAACCTCCAGTTTCTCCTGAATGTTAGTTATAAACTCTGCCTGTCAACTACTGCTGTTTACCAACTCCCTGTACTGAGAGAAAACCATCATTAAAAAACTTGATTTTTATTTACAAAATATTGAAATGTTCACAAATCAAACAAAAAATGTAAAAAGATTTAGAGAAGAATAAACATTTCTAATGTTGTCATGGTAACAAAAGACTGGTGGTACCTTCACAATGAACACAGCAGGCGCGGCGGAGACGTAAAGTCTCAATGTTAAGTCAATGCAAAGACGTGTGTTTTCTCAACCTGTAGGGGGCGCTAGGGTAAAGGTGGGATACACCCTGGTTAGATTGCAAGTCTGTCACAGAGCTCATTGAGCTGGATGGACAGCTATGCTAGCCAGCCGCCGGTGAATAGCTTAGAGAGCTAGTGAGCTCCACTTCCAAGCAGAGCTGATAACTGTCTGCTCATTCGGGAGTTGATAGCTGTCGCTACTGTCCAGGCGCCCGGCAGATCTAGTGAGGTACTGTCCAGGCTGCAGGTCCCTGAGTTCTCCAAAACATAAAAAACCCAAGCTACTCGCTCAGCAAAATCCAAGAAGTGAAAACGAATGAATTCCAGAACAACTTCGGCGGTTGCTCCGCTGCAGGAGTGTCAAGACGTTGAGCAGTTATTTTGACAGGTGTCAAAAGAGAGGAAGCAGACGTGAATTTGACACGCTTGCTGCGTTCACTGTGAAAGCACCATTAGACAACATTGTCTCAGCATGAACTACAAACACAATTGTTACAATAACAAGATCATAAAAGTACTAAATTCAAAAATAAAAATCAACACTTCTGTAAAAATTAAATCTTTCTGTCATAATTAAAAACATTTCTATTTACAAGAGTATTTCATGAACATTTTTTAATGAAATGAGTTACAGTGTTCTCCTGCTTATTAGCTTTCCAGTATTCACCAATTCATGTATTTATAAAATGTTTCTTCTCCAGTTGTCACAAAAACTCAGACGACACAAGACGCTTGTATGTAACTTTTGCTCCCAAAGGAGTTGTAGGAATTTCCTCAGAGGGGAGCGAATATGAAAAAAGCAGCGACCCCCACGCCCCCACTAACTGTACTCACAGATGTCTTGGTCCCTAATTCCTGTGAATAAGGGGAGATACTGTATTTCTAGAAGTTAGCTTTCCTTGTTGACTGTAAGAAAGTTCATTCACTGCTGCACCACCTTTGCTCTTTGTGGGCTGAGCGAGCCTTGGTTGTCCAGGCAGAGAAGGTGCTAGAAGAACCCCTTCTTTTAAGAATCGATGCTAACATGAAAGTGTTTTAAACCTGTTTAGGGCGGTGCTGGGAGTACACACTTCCTGGAAGGGGCTGTTCCCCCACATGCATACATATGAATGTGAAGACCCAGTCATTTTCATGGTTTGGGGCTGGTACTCAGAGAGCAGCGTTGGAGAGCATAGCTCAAAGATGAATGGAGAAAAATACTGTTTTACTAGTGGTTTTTTGTGAGAAAATAACATTATAATACACTTAAAAGCTCTAAAAAGCGGATTTTTCATGATATTGGCCCTTTAAGGTTCTGCAACTATTTGGAGTTATTTAGCAGATTAGCCTGGGGCTTCTGGAGTTTTGAATATTATATTCATTAAGGTTTTAAATTCAAATTTTCTGAATAGGAAAACTTGGGGTTTTCATTACCTCTTAAATAAAATCACCGAAAAATTGGGTTACATATTTAAAATCTTAGTGCGCTAATTATTTCTTTCAAGAAACGAATAGTATCATTTTTAACAATATTTTGATTTTCCTATATAAACTCTTGTCTTCTCTTCCTGATGCTTTTGCTGTAATTTTTTTTTTTTTAAGTTGCAAATTTTAACTTTGTTAATTACAATTTTTGTAAAGAAAAAGCTTCTCTCCTGAATGAATTCTCATGTGTCTTTTGAGATGAGACATTTGATTAAAACTTCTGTCACATTCTTCACACATAAAAGGCTTCTCTCCTGTATGAGTTCTTCTGTGTACTTCAAGATTATTTTTCTGTCTAAAACTTCTATCACATTCTGTACAAGGAAAAGGCTTCTACCCTGTGTGAGTTCTCATGTGTGTTTTGAGAGTAATCATATGACTAAAACTTCAGTCACATTCTTTACATGTAAAAGGCTTCTCTCCTGAGTGAGTACTCATGTGTGCTTTGAGATGATGAGCTTGACTAAAACTTCTGTCACATTCTTTACATGTAAAAGGCTTCTCTCCTGTATGAGTTCTCATGTGTGTTTTTAAAATAGATGTTCGACAAAAACTTTTGTCACATTCTTTACACGTAAAAGGCTTCTCTCCTGTATGAGTTCTCGTATGTGATTTGAGAGAGGATAAAAGGGTAAAACTTCTGTCACATTCTTTACACGAAAAGGGCTTCTCTCCTGTATGAGTTCTCATATATGTTTTCAGAGAAGATATTAGACGAAAACTTCTGTCACATTCTTTACATGTAAAAGGCTTCTCTCCTGTATGAGTTCTCATATGTGTTATCAGAGAAGATATTAGACGAAAAGTTCTGTCACATTCTTTACATGTAAAAGGCTTCTCTCCTGTATGAGTTCTCATATGTGACTTGAGATGAGAAACTTCACTAAAACGTCTGTCACATTCTTTACATGTAAAAGGCTTCTCACCTGTATGAGTTCTCATGTGTCTTTTGAGATGAGAAACTTGACTAAAACTTCTGTCACATTCTTTACACATAAAAGGCTTCTGTCCTGTATGTGTTCTCATATGTGACTTGAGATGAGAAACTTGCGTAAAACGTCTGTCACATTCTTTACATGTAAAGGGCTTCTCACCTGTATGAGTTCTCATGTGTCTTTTGAGATGAGAAACTTGACTAAAACTTCGGTCACATTCTTTACACATAAAAGGCTTCTGTCCTGTATGTGTTCTCATATGTGTTTTAAGATGAGATAAAAAGCAAAAACTTCTGTCACATTCTTTACATGTAAAAGGCTTCTCTCCTGTATGAATTCTCGTATGTGATTTGAGAGAGGATAAAAGGGTAAAACTTCTGTCACATTCTTTACATGTAAAAGGCTTCTCTCCTGTATGAGTTCTCATATGTAATTTGAGATTAAATATTCGATTGAAACTTCTGTCACATTCTTTACATGTAAAAGGCTTCTCTCCTGTATGAGTTCTCATGTGTGTTTTGAGATTACATATTAGACTAAAACTTCTGTCACATTCTTTACACGTAAAAGGCTTCTCTCCTGTATGAGTTCTCATATGTAATCTGAGATTAAATATTCGATTGAAACATCTGTCACATTCTTTACATGTAAAAGTCTTCTGTCCTGTTTGAGTTCTTATGTGTGCTTTGAGGGAAGTTCTTTGATTAGTACTCCTTTTACATTCTTTACCACAAACAGGTTTTTCACCTCTGTGAGTTCTCATGTGTGCTTTGAGATAAGATAAAAGGTTAAAATGTTTATCACATTCTTTACAGGCATAAGGTTCTTCATCAGACAGTTTTCATGTGGGCAGACATATTATGAGCAGTTCTTGTTCCTTTACCAGAATTTATATGGGGTCTCTTTTCTTTTGGGGATTGTTTGTGTCTCTTAACCAAAGTTGCAATCTTAAACTTTTTTCTGACATCAGAGTCACACTGACCTTCTGACATGTGAGAGCTGGCCACACTTTGGACATGACTTCTGTCTCTTCTCTTCCTCTGATCTCTGTTCTGTTTCTCTGTCTCTTCATCTGGAGTTGATGTTGATTCTTCATGTTGGTTTCCTTCTTCATCCTGACTATCAGTTCCGTTCAAGATATGTTGACTGTTTAGATGTTCTTCACTGTTCTCATCTTCCTCAAACGTAGGAATCTCCATCAAGGTATAAATCTCCTTAATCTGTAGAGTTTGTGGTTCCTCTTGCTCCACTTTAAACTGTGGAGGATTTGGTTCCCCGTGTTCCTTTTCAATCTGTTGAGGTTCTTGTTCTTCCTGCTCCTCTTCTCTCTGCAGAAGTACTGGCTCCTCCTCTTCCTCTTTAGTCTGTTTGGGTTTTGGATCATTCTGTTCCACTCTGAAGTTTCTCTGCTGGTTGCAGAGATCTTTCTCTTCTATCAACAAATGCTGGGGGAGGACTGCAGAGATCACAAATACAAGAAAGTATTAGACCTGTTACAGTTTTTTGTATTGTTATCAAATACATTTTTAATCACCTCAGTCAGATGCCATACAGTTTGAAACTTAAAAGTCCATCAGTCCTACCATCCATTTCCTAAATCCTTTAAATCCCTTTTGGGATCATGGGAATCTTGAAGTCTACCAGAAGTGGAAGTCTCTCTAGAGCCCTCATCTCGTTTTTTACTCTTTCAAAGCAATAACAGTCCACAGCTTTTTATTCAATGCTAAATTAAGATAAATCCATTGTGCCACCTCAATGTATTAACTTACAGTTTGACCATTTTTATGTATATAACTATTAAGTTGGCAGCATAAAAAAAAGTACAGATCTTAGATCAAGTTTTTTTAATTAAAAAAAAAAAAAAAACGGTCTCAGTAGTGTCTTGATTGTGATTATGAAGTTTTTAACCAATATCCCACAACCGAAATGTCTTTAGAAAAAAATATTTTTTCTTGTTGATCTGAAGTCTAGCCAGGAAATTATCCTCTAAAGGGGGTGTGGCTTCTGGAGCTGAGTGGAGCTGCTCTGTTCTGGTCGGTGTAAATTCAACTGTTGCAAAGCACAGACATGAAAGCTGCAGCTAGCAGAGGAGATTCTTCAGTGAGGCCGAGAGAGAGAACAAAAAAAAAAAAAACGCACATGCCACGAGAACCACCCACTCCACCAACTTTCTGCTAATCGTCTCCGGTTAGCTTTGGCTGATGCAGCAGCAGGACATACGGCAAATTTTTAAACAGATCCAGACAGAACTGGAGGATAAAACTGCTGATCTACAGCAGTAACAGAACCTTTAATGAAAGTGTTGATTTGTTATTATACACTGATGCTAGCATGCTAGATACTAGCTGCTAATGCTAACAAGCTGCCCCGTGTGTTATCTATAAACGTAAACAGATCAGTTCAAAGTCGGTCGTTTTCATAGAGCGGACTTTAAGACGTGGCGGAAAAATACAACAAGAATTCATAGAACATTTATAAAACTGTATTTTATAGATGTAATAACAGGATGAATCCACTTTGTATTAACTTTATTGATAGTCTCTTTGTAGTATAACAGAACTGCATCTTTACTGTCAGTGATATCATGGCAAATATTTAAAAGATTAAAATGTTTTAAGCTCTTTTTTGTTATGATTTAATATAAAAATGAATCATTTGGAGAAAGTTTTAATAAAAGATTATTATTTTGTCAATCTGCCCCCGTTTGCTAAATCTGTTCTTGTTTTCTCTGCATGTTTTGAGTTTACAGTTAGAAGACAATAAAGACATGTTCATACTATTTATTAATTGATTTTATGCTATTTTATTTTCTTAAAAAATCTAGTAAAGACTTTTAGTCTCCTAATCTGGTTCACTGGATCAGGTGACTGACAAAAGAGTCTTTTTAGCTGCTAAAGAAAAGAAAAAACTCATTTGTGATAAAAAATAAAACTTCATAGAAATATTCATAGAAAACCAGAGAGCAAAGAATTATTTGGGGGTAAAACAGTTTTTATCTGAGGTTGTTTTTATGTTGTGACTTCCTCTCTCTTTGAATTCAAGATATTTATAACACAACATCCATGTAAATTTCTTGGTAAAATGATGTAATAATCTGTCCAGTAAAAAAAAAAAACGTTTAGATTTTTTTACAGAGTCAAAAACTAGATTTTGTGCGTTGCGATTGTATGTTTATTTTCATCTCTAAAGTCTGTTTAGATACAAAAACATGATTGCATCTGTCAATCGAGGCGTTTTATCATGAAAAGTTAGTTTTATTTTGAAAATAAGCCGATTTTCTCAAATATCTTGATGTAACTTCCTGCTAGAATTGATGAAGAACAGTCGAGGCTCCCGCACAAAATTCAAATTCAAATTGATTTTATTTATAGAGCACTTTTCACATAAACAAATACATTTCAAAGTGCTGTACATAAAAACAAACAACACAATAAAAATACCCTCTTGTTAAAGATAAAAATCAACCCCCTAATCCCATGTATAAGAACAAGTGCAGCACAGACAAATAAAACAAAATGATAAAATATGAATACATAGGAACCCTTACGTTTCTTAAATGTCAAATGAGAGAACCCTGAAGACGCTGTCAACACCAACCTCCTGTCAGCTGGTCGTCTAGTTCCTGGGCCAAGGAGCGAGAGCCCCGCAACCCACAGCCTCCCACCAGCTGAGGAGAAACCCCAGGCGAAGGAGCAGTGGGTACATCAGGACCATGTCCCGTGGGCCAGGAAGCAGACGACCCAGCCAAATGTGAGAGGACACTAGTTTAAAGGCAAATGTTAAGTAAAAGAAACAAGCCAATGAGTTAATTAATATCATATACAATAAAAAATTACTAATGAAGATAAAGACAGTAATAATTCATAAAAACAAGTAGGAAAGATACTATGTATAATTATAAATAACACAATAAAATGTATAAACGCATACAACATACATACATACTAAAAGCTAGTTAAAAGCTAACCTAAAAAGATGAGTTTTGAGTTTTTTCTTAAAAACCTCCACAGTTGATGAAGTCCTCACCTCCTCAGGCAGGCTGTTCCACAGGCGAGGCCCATAGTGCCTGAACGAGGCCTCGCCATGGGTTTTTGTTCGAACTCTAAGCACTTTTAGCAGGCCTGCACCTGAGGATTTGAGGGTTCTTGGAGGCTCATAGGCTAAAAGTAACTCAGATAGATAAGAAGGTCCAAGACCACTAATACTCTTATACACTAATAAAAGAACCTTAAAATCAATCCTAAAGCTGACGGGGAGCCAGTGCAGGGACTTCAGAATCGGTGAAATGTGCTCTCTTTTTCTGGTTTTGGTCAAAAGGCGTGCAGCCGCGTTCTGGACCAACTGCAGCCGATTAATTGTGTTTTCTTTACACCAGAGAGGAGCGCATTACAGTAATCTAGTCTAGATGTTATAAAAGCATGAATTAAAATTTCAGCACTGGCTCTGGAGAGAAAGGGTCTGACTCGAGAGATATTACGCAGGTGAAAAAAAAAGCTGACTTAATCACCTGGTTTGTATGTGCATCAAAGCTAATGTCTGAGCCTAACGTTACACCAAGGTTTCTAACTTTGTCACAAACAACCACATTTTGGCAGACAGATAAAATTGGACCCTCTTCGTCCATGGGTTTTATGTCATCAGGAGAGACGGCTACATAAAGTTGAGTGTCATCTGCATAACTATGGAAACTTATGCCATGCTTCCTGATGATGTCACCAAGCGGAGTCATATAGAGATTAAAAAGTATTGGACCCAGAATGGAACCTTGAGGCACCCCACATGTCAGTCTATGCTTCCCTGAAGAGGAATCATTCACACTAACAATAAAATCTCTATCTGAAAGATAGGATTTAAACCAGTTAAAAGCTCTTCCAGTAATTCCAACCATGTCATGAAGTCTATTTAAAAGAATGGAGTGGTCAACTGTGTCAAATGCTGCACTCAGGTCCAGTAAAACTAAAATTGTGACTTTTTGCAGTTGGACCTGAGATCATTTAAAACCTTGACAAGTGCCATCTCTGTGCAGTGATGAGGTCTAAAGCCAGACTGAAACTTTTCTAAAATATTATTTTCATTAATAAAATCATTTAGTTGAATAAAAACAAGTTTCTCTAAAACCTTACTTAAAAATGACAGGTTGGATACTGGACGGAAATTATTGAGATTTGAAACATCTAAACCGCTCTTCTTCAGAGTGGGTCTCACCATCGCAGTTTTTAGGGATGCAGGGAAGATACCAGTCTGAAGAGAGCAGTTTAAGATGTTCAATAGTTCTTCCTCACAGGAACTAAAGATTGACTTGAACAGTGAGGTGGGGATGGGGTCGAGAGAACATGTTTTTGTTTTCAGATCAGATGCAGAAACGATCCATTGCCCAATGAAAACACTGTCTCTGTTCTCCCAAGCTTCAGCGCTAAAGATAAATATGAACGAAAGTGAAATTAGAACAATTCATGACACCAAGAAAACAAAAATATTTCCATAAACAATTGAATTCAATATTTAGAATGAAAGATTAACAAGAATAAATGTGATACTAATATTCAGTCTGTAATAGATACAAAGATTTAAAACAGTTCATTGTAATGAAACATTTCAATGTTTGGTTGAATTCTTTTAACATAAATGAAGAACATTTCAAGATGAAATTTCCCTGCATATGCAGAAGCTATTTCCACACAAACATGAAGAAGATGAATCAAAAACAGAAAGATTTGATCTGAAATAACAAACAAACGACAGAGTTAAACCTACAGAGGAGGCGGGACGAATGTCAATGACTTTGAGATCATGAACGCTACAATGAAATCACAGAGAATAACAAATGTTCTGAAAAACAAACATTCCATCTGTTTACCTTCCATTCATATTTGGTTCAGATTGTTGGAGGTTTTGAATTTCTCTTCAAATGAGATTTGTGAAGGACACATTTCATCGATTTGACCTAAACTTCCAAAACTGTTTCATGATTACGTTTGTTTTCTATTATTATTTAATTGAAATATCGTAAGATTCAATTTTGTTTCTTTTAAAAAAGAGAAAATTATTCAATTTTTGAAACAATTTTGTTATCTCAAATATATTTTTTATTTATAAATGTTGTTTTCTGAAAAGGAAAACAATCTCAGGCTTTTGTATAAATCCCTACAAAAGATAAATAAAAGCTACAAAACTTTTAAGTTATCTATTGTTTCACTTGGATTAACAACTTTGCTTCCTTTATTCTTTTATTTTATTTTAATATTTATAGATTTCTTTACTGTTACTTTAATTTTAGTATTACATTTTTTTATGTTAACATGTGTATATATTAGATAAATATATACTTTTGTCTCTTGCCTAGATTTTTTACAGTTTTCTATTTGTAAGATGCTATGCAGCATTTTGTTTTAGATTTTAATGTTCCAAATGGAAATAGATTTGTAATTTTTTAAATTTTGTAAATAAAAAGTTAGAATAATGAATAACAATAATGGTGACGTTAACACCTTGGTTGTTCATTATAAAAGGTCTCTGGGTTCTGGAGATGATGAGGAGCGCGGAGTTCTGGTCCAGTTACACAAGCAGTCATCTGTCCACTAGAACCTGGACCAGAATGTTCTGGTAGATGAAGAAGAAGTGACATACCTATGTGGTGGAGCTGAAGCTGTGGTTTCCAGCAGATATCCAGCAGTCTGCGCTGACGACAGAGCTCCTGCTCGTACTGGACGATGGTTCCTTCACAGAGTCTGCAGATTTCTTCAGCAGCAGCAGCTAGTCGCTCGCTGATCAACTCTCTCAGAGACTGAAGGGAAGACATGCTTCCTGCAGCTCCAACAAACACCAAAGTCCTCTCAGCACGAGCTAAAGCTGCTAGCGACTGGTTTAGGTTACTTCCGGGTCACGATAAAACGTAATTAAAAAAAAAAAAAAAAAACAGAAAAAAACTAAAACGCAGTCTTTTTTTTTTTTTTTTTAAATGTATAATATTTTAGGCATCAGTAAAAATATGCGTAAAATAGTCGTAGAGCTAATGTGACGTCATCCAAAAAATCTGGACAACAAAATAAGTGGCATATTTTTAACTGTGTTTTTTCAGTCAGTTTTACTATTTCTTAACAGAATATTACTAGGTGGTTTATTTTTTTATTATTATTTGTAGCGTTTTTAAGAATGCTTTGTACTGTTTCGATCGTGACCCGCACCGGAAATAAACCAAACGAGGCGCTAGCTAGCATGCTAGCAGCGTTAGCTCGTACTGAGAGGACGGCGGTGTTTCGTTGGTTCGTTCGTGAGGTTTCTACAGAGATGTAGCGATACCTGGTTCGGTTCCGAACAATCCTCTTTAGCTAAAGTGTCGTAAATGAGTGAATAAGTGTTGAACGTAAAGACAACGTGGCTGTGATTGAGAGACTAGCAGATGATCGGAGCTGCTGCTGTTCAGAGGACTTTGGTGTTTGTTGGAGCTGCAGGAACCATGTCTTCCCTTCAGTCTCTGAGAGAGTTGATCAGCGAGCGACTAGCTGCTGCTGCTGAAGAAATCTGCAGACTCTGTGAAGGAACCATCGTCCAGTACGAGCAGGAGCTCTGTCGTCAGCGCAGACTGCTGGATATCTGCTGGACCAACAGCTTCAGCTCCACCACATAGGTATGTCACTTCTTCTTCTTCATCTTCTCAACATTTCTTCTTCATCAGATTTGATTGGATTTGGTCTTTTTCAGCTGCTGTTTCTCTCGGGTTTCTTTCTTTCTTGAATGAGTTAAATCTTCTTTCTAGGGATGTCCCGGTCAGGTTTGTTTGGACTTTGAAACCCAGAAACATCCCAGAGGTTTAATTATGGAGAGAAAATAGACTCACTATTATTTGTGCATGCATAATTCTTGATTTGTAACTAATATAATATTAAATAATAAAACAAAAGTAAAAAAACAACAAAAATTTAAAAATACAAATGCAATTTACACACGCACAAATCAAAATTACAACAGCCTGAAACGAATTACTCAAAAATATATTTTTAAAATACGCACGGATCACCTCTTACACAAGCACACAGCCTAAGTTACGCACAAATCTACCGTGAGACTGTTTTCACGTCTCACAAATTCATCCGTGAGTGATGCGTTCAAGTACCACCAGAATGCTCCTTCACCATAGTTTGTCAGCCGTTTTAAACTTCGATTGTGAATAACATCCGGTAGAACTAGACATTTTCCCACTTTCTTAAAAATATATTCTCAATATTTAATATAAAAAGTCTAAATAAGCGGTTTTAAAACACTTATACTTTTAAAAATAAGAATATTTCAAATCCAATGTAAACATGTGGACATGTCAAAACTCTGTCAAAGCTCGACTAAAAAGATGTCTGTCTGTATCTCTGCTGCAGAATTCTCCTGGATTCAGCAGAAAATTCAACACTTTACGGTTTTAACCAAAGAAACATTAAAAACCAACAGAAAAAAGTGATCATAAAATAGACATTTCTAATGATGAATATTTCTGATCTTTAGATCATTTGAATCTGTATTCTGCTGTTTTTCTGTCTCTCCTGACTGAACATCATTGATCTGAACTGCTGCTGTTTTCATTCATCATGAAGTTTAACGTACAGTGGTATGCAAAAGTTTGGGCACCCCTTAGAAAAATCACTATATCAGTTTGTCACTTGCTGAGCTTTTGAAGCAGCAACTTCAATTTAACATATGTTATACCTTCATGAAACAGAAACATCTCAGTAGTGAAATCATTTTATTGGTCCAACAGAAACATTTTTATGTCCATTTAAACAAAAATAGGCATGTGCATAAATTTGGGCACCCCAAAGAAATAAGTCCATTAATATTTAGCCCTTCCGTTCTCCTTAGCTTGTTTACATTAAAAGTGGGGTCATCTGGACACCACAGGACAGTGCGCTGAACTTTTTTTTTTCACTGATTTCGGAGTTTCACTAATGTCCATGACAGACGTAAAAACCTGTCCCCCTTCGTCCACATTTGTCATGGAAGAAATGGCATAACAATATGTGGTTGGAGTCATCTGGACCCCAAGGAGAGCGGAAGGGTTAGTAGAGCCTCCTTTTGCAGCAATAACAGCCTGTAGACGCCTTCTATAGCCACAGACAAGTCCTTGAAGTCTGGCAGGTGGTATTTTGGACCACTTCTCCATACAAAACACCTCCAGTTCAGTCAGGTTTCTTGGCTTCCGTGCGTACACAGCCTGCTTCAAATCAATCCATACATTTTCAATGATGTTATGGTCTGGGGACTGGGATGGCCATTCCAGAACATTGTACTTGTGCCTCTGCATGAATTCCTTGGTGGATTTTGAACTGTGCTTAGGATCATTGTCTTGCTGAAAAATCCAACCCCGGCGTAGCTTCAACTTTGTGACTGACTCTTGAACATTCTTGTCAAGAATCTGCTGATACTGAGAGGAATTCATGTGGCCCTCAACTTTAACAAGGTTTCCAGTTCCTGTGCTAGCCATACAGCCCCACAACATGATGGATCCTCCACCAAATTTCACAGTAGGCAACAAGTTCTTCTCCTGGAATTCAGTATTTTTTTTCCGCCATGCATACCTCCTCTTGTTCTGACCAAATAACATAATTTTAGTCTCATCTGACCACAGTATTTTCTTCCAAAATGCTTCTGGCTTGTCCAGATGTGCTTTTGCATACCTCATGCGACTCTTCCTGTGGCGAACACTCAGGAAAGGCTTCTTGTGCATCACCCTTCCAACAAGCTTTTCCTGGTGCAAAGTACGCTGGACTGTGGAGCGATGAACAAGCACACCATCAGCAGCCAGGTGTTCTTGCAGTTCTCTGGAGGTGGTCTGTGGCTTGTCTGTGACCATTCTAACCATCCTTCGTCTGTGCCTTTCCTGTATTTTTCTCGGCCTCCCACATCTTTCCTTCACAAGGACTGTTCTGTAGCCTTCCATTTCCACACTACATTTCTGACTGTGGAGACAGACAGTCCAAACCTTCCAGATAACTTCTTGTACCCTTCTCCTAATTCATAATAATGAATTATCTTAGTTTTTAGGTCAGTGGAGAGTTGTTTAGAGGCCCCCATGTTGCCACTCTCTCAGAAAGAACCCAGGACAAGCACAACCAGCCCTGACCCCTGTTAAAAAGCCTTTTCCATGATTGGTTCCACCTGTATTTGTAATTGACAGTCTAATGAGCTAAGCAAAGCAATTTTGTGCTGCAACCTGTCAGTAATAAATCCCTACAGGTCTTAAAATGAATGTGATTAAAAGGGTGCCCAAAAATTTGCACATCACATTTTTTACATTTAATTTTATAACAATAAGACTATGTAATTCTACTTCACGAATTTTGGTCTGGAAAACACTCAAACGTCTATATCTCTGTAGGACAACACATGTTGTTGCTGTGATGTTCTCTTATGAAGTTAGAGCAAATTATCATGAAATCTCAGAGGGGTGCCCAAACTTTTGCATACCACTGTATATATCATGTTCCTTTGCTATGCCGGAGTCAAGTCACTGCAAGCTCAACAGCTGTTACCGTGACAACGCATCACACAGAATATCACATAGTCCACTTTTTGTGAATAAAACTACAAATATCCACAAAATCAAATGATTTTGAATCGGATCGGGCCCAAAAAAAACCTGATCAGGACATCCCTAGTTCTCAGCATCTCTGTGTCTCTGCTCTCTTTCCAGTCCTTCAGAACTTTTGTCCGTCCAGTGGACCTAGTTTCTTGGTGTTTGACACTGAAGTCCTGTCAGTGTCATCATCTCAAAGCACACATGAAAACTCATACAGGAGAGAAGCCTTTTCCTTGTACAGAATGTGATAGAAGTTTTAGTCGATTATTTACTCTCAAAGGACACATGAGAACTCATACAGGAGAGAAGCCTTTTATGTGTAAAGAATGTGACAGAAGTTTTAGTCAAGTTCATCATCTCAAAGCACACATGAAAACTCATACAGGAGAGAAGCCTTTTATGTGTAAAGAATGTAACAGAAGTTTTAGTCAAGTTCATCATCTCAAAACACACATGAGAAGTCATACAGGAGAGAAGCCTTTTATGTGTAAAGAATGTCACAGAAGTTTTAGTCAAATATCTACTCTTCAATCACACACGAGAACTCATACAGGAGAGAAGCCCTTTACATGTAAAGAATGTCACAGAAGTTTTAGTAGAGTTTCTTCTCTCAAAACACATATGAGAACTCATACAGGAGAGAAGCCTTTTATGTGTAAAGAATGTGACAGAAGTTTTAGTCAAATATCTAATCTCAAATCACACACTAGAACTCATACAGGAGAGAAGTCCTTCTCTTGTTAGCACTGTCCAAAACATTTTATTCATATACCTAGTCTCAAAACACACATGAGAACTTACACAGGAGAGAAGCCTGTTCTCACCTGTTCTCAGTTGCATTTGATTAATATGTATTCAAAAGTTTATGTCCGCACTTTTTATCTATGCTTGTTTTAAATTAAAATCTTTTTACTTTCTTTTAATTTTATTTTAATGATTTGAATAATGAATGACATTTTTACTATTTCTTTTGATTGTTTCTTTTAATGTTTTATGTAAAGCACTTTGAATTGTCTCTGTACATGAAATGTGCTATACAAATAAACTTGCCTTGCCTTGCCTTTGCTTATACAGAATGTGATAGAAGTTTTAGTCAAATATCTCATCTCAAGACACATGAGAACTCATTCAGGAGAGGAGCTTTTTTCTAGACAAAAATTGTAATTAACAATGGAGTTAAAATTTGCAATTAAAAAAACAAATGAAAACTCACAGCAAAAGCATCAGGAAGAGAAGACAAGAGTTTATATAGGAAAATCGAAATATTGTTAAAGAAGAAACTATTCATTTTTTAAAAGAAATATTTTAAATATGTGACCCATTTTTTCTTTAGGAGGTAATGAAAACTCCAAGTTTTCCTTCTCAGAAAATTTGAATTTAAAACATTAATAAATATAATATTCAGAACAGCAGAAGCCCCAAGCTAATCCGCTAAATAATTCCAACCGACCCTTAAAAGGGCCAATATCATGAAAAATCCACTTTTTAGAGTTTTTAAGTGTGTTATAATGTTATTTACTCACAAAAAAGCATTAGTAAAGCTGTATTTTGCTTCATTCATCTTTGAGCTATGCTCTCCAACACTGCTCTCTGAGTACCAGCCCCAAACTATGAAAATGACTGGGTCTTCACATTCATACGTATGCATGTGGGGGAACAGCCCCTTCCAGGAAGTGTGTGCTCCCAGCCCCGCCCTCAGGCTAAACAGCTTTAAAACACTTTCATTTTAGCATTGATTCTTAAAAGAAGGGGTTCTTCTAGCACAGGGGTCTCAAAATCTCGGCCCGCGGGCAATCTGCGGCCCACGAGATGATAATTTGCGGCCCCCGTCTTCATATGAAAGATTACAATTTGTGCGGCCCGCAAGGCTGATATGAATGACAGTTGTTGTGTCCAGAGCTGAACAAACCAATCACAGTAAGGTATATGGCCCTGGAGGGCGGGACATTGGCGGGCTGTCCAGAGCCTTCTCACTCATTAATTCATTCCTCCAGTCAGCTGGGCGGAGGAGGAGCCATGAAGCTGCTGGAAGTGCTTTTTCACTGAACGTGAGTCGCGTGCCCCGCTCCTCTTTCCCCGCGTGACAAATTCACAGCCTGCCGCTTGTCAAAAAGCGTGTTCCTGACGCCGCGCCGGGTGTGAGAGGAGGTAGATGTCTCACTTAGAATGAAGGGGAGACAAATATGGAGTTTTATTTATGTCAAAATTCTGCGCTGAAATAAGACATCTCTGCGCATGCATCAAACATTCCGCGCGGACAAATCAGACCCTCGCGAGGGCTTTTTCTTCCTCCACATAAATACTCGCGAGAGAGACTGACCTCTTCCGTGTGCATGAGTGATGCCCATGAGCGAGCAGAATCTTCAAAGGTGCTTCCACACCGGCCGCATGTCTGCGCGGGTTTATGAACGCATGCTCAGCAGGTGGTATCCACACCGGAGCAGCGCGGTCACGCACGCAGTAGCAGAGAGATTCTTCTTCTATTGTGTTTTTTCCTCTGCATCTACAACAGGGAGAATCTCGGAGTAAAAGCGATTGAAAATCCCCGAAATGTTGCTCCATATTTGTTGTTGTCACAACTCTGTCCTTTTAAATGTCTCTCTTAAATGTCATATTAACCCGACCGGACACAAACCGCAATGATTCATTTCTCTTTGATCATGTTTGGCACTTCAGCGCTTTGAAGCAGACTCCACCCACAAGCAGCTCCCAAATCAGAGTTCCTGATAGGTCACAGCTCTGCGCTGCTACGACTGTGTGTGGAAATATTGAACCGGGTTGAAGACTCAGTGCGCGCTCACTGCGTGCCCGATTTGTGCATGGAGCTTGAGACCAGATTTAAAAACTTGCATAGCAACGCGCGCTCAAGACGCGGAGGCCAGGAATTCTGGTGTGCGCGCATTTAAGAAACACTGCTCTAGTCAGTCAGTCAATATGTGGTTTCTGCATTCGTCTGTGTCTGCTGTATGGTCATTGTTATTATTTTAATTAGTAAGGATTGATTTTATTACTCATTTTTTAAAATTAATTTATTTAATTCATTATTTTGTGTCAAAAATAAAGATATACGAGTGTGACGAAGAGGCAGAGGCATGTGGATCCATGTGCACACAAGGTTTAATGGAGAAAGCAGGCTGAGGTAAGACGAGCTCAAAATACAGGCAATGGTGAGGACACAGAGGCAAGCAGAGAGACGAGGAGGCAGGCAGGAGTCAGAAACCAGAGACAGACATAAGAATAAACTGCTCAGAGATGATTGCGTGGCAATGCAAGACTTCGCATTGAGGTGGTGACAGCAGGCAGACTATATACACTGGAGTTGATGAGGTAGATGAGGAACACCTGAGGAGATCCTGGCAGAGGGAGTGATTGCAGACAGGGGAGAGAGAGTGCAGGGTCAAAACTCAGGTGAGCGCTCCCTCTGGTGGTTGGAGAGGGAAGCAGCAGGTTGATTCATGACAATGAGAACATTGGAATATTTTATCCGCGATTTTCTTGTGGAAATCCTGATGCGGCCCGGCCTCACCCAGACTGCGCCTCCAGCGGTCCCTGGCTGAATTGAGTTTGAGACCCCTGTTCTAGCATCTTCTCTGCCCAGACAGTTTTTGTCCAGACAGTTTCTCGCTCGGCCCACTAAGAGCAAAGGTGGTGCCGCAGTGAATGAACTTTCTTGCAGTCAACAAGGAAAGCTAACTTCTAGAAATACAGTATCTCCCCTTATTCACAGGAGCTAGGGACCAAAACATCTGTGAGTACAGTTAGTGGGGGCGTGGGGGTCGCTGCTTTTTTCATATCCGTTCCCCTCTGAGGAAATTCCTACAACTCCTTTGGGAACAAAAGTTGAATATAAGTGTTTTTGTGACAACTGGAGAAGAAACATTTTATAAATACATGAATTGGTGAATACTGGAAAGCTAATAAGCAGGAGAACACTGTAACTCATTTTATTAAAAAATGTTCATGAAATACACTTGTAAATAGATTTTTTCTAATATGACAGTAAGATTTAATTTTTAAAGAAGTGTTGATGTTGATTTTTGAATTTAGTACTTTTATGATCTTGTTATTGTAACAATTGTGTTTGTAGTTTAGAAAAGATGTAGTAAAATTGCAGTAAGGTAGAGTCAGATAAAGAGTCTGACTGGTGTTTGTGTTGTTGTGATCCTGTTTTCTCTCAGAGATTAGAAGTGTTTCTCTGTTCTTTTTAGTTGTCAGTGTTCTGTTCCAATCTTTCCTGTGAAGAATAAAGTGGACGTGAACATCAGTCAGAAGTGTGGAGTCTTTCCCACAGTGTGGCTTTCTGCTGTTTGTTGCTTCTCTGCAGGTTCCAAAGTTCTGACTGCTGAGCTCTGGACTGAGCTCAGATCACAGAGCTCCATCTCCAGACTAAGTCTGCTCAGGTGAACAAGCTAAAAGCTAAATACATATTGAATGACCATGGTATTTCATCTGTTTAATTGTTGATTTAGTATCTGTTGATCCCAGTAGGTTTAACCAGCAGTAATGATGGTTTTCTCTCAGTACAGGGAGTTGGTAAACAGCAGTAGTTGACAGGCAGAGTTTATAACTAACATTCAGGAGAAACTGGAGGTTAATCTGAAGTTTAGTCCAGATTAAATCTCTGCTTCAGATAATCCATGAAGTTCATGCTGTAAACTGTCTCCTGAATGTGTGGAGAAACTCTTCATCAATGACAAACACGTAGAGATCCATGAAGACCACTGCCTCCAAACAAGTCATTTGTTCCTGTTGACATTTCACCTTCATCCTTCTGGCTTTCTCTCCCCTCATCCCCCGCTGATGATGACCCCATTTACCGAGACATCACAGATCCAGCTCACCACCCCTCCCCAACTAGACACACCCAGCCCTGCACCCGTCCCCCCCGGCCTGAAGTTGACGACCAGCCAGGTGAGGAGTCAGCTGGAGAAGCTGAAACAACACAAAGCTGCAGGCCCTGATGGAATCAGCCCCAGGACTCTGAAGACCTGTGCCAGTCAGCTGTCTGCAGTCCTCCAGCATCTCTTTAACATGAGCCTCAGCCAGGAGAGGGTGCCCCTCCTCTGGAAGACCTCCTGCCTCGTCCCTGTGCCCAAGAAGTCATCTCCATCTGGCATCAGTGACTACTGCCCATTGGCCCTCACATCACATGTCATGAAGGTGCTGGAAAAGCTGGTGCTGGCCCGCCTGAGACGGCAGGTGAGATCTTCTCTGGACCCTCTGCAGTTTGTCTACCAGCCTCACCTGGGGGTGGATGACGCTGTCATCTATCTGCTGCAGCTCACTCACTCACACCTGGATGGTGGTGGAGGCATGGTGAGAATCACATTCTTTGATTTCTCCAGCGCCTTCAATACCATTCAGCCTCCATTCCTGGGTGACAAGCTGCGGCTGATGGTGCTGGTGGGTCCACTGTCTCCTGGATCACTGATTACCTGACAGACAGGCCACAGTTTGTCCGGCTGGGCAGTGTCCTGTCTGATGTGGTGATGAGTGGTGTGGGAGCCCCACAGGGCACTGTGCTCTCTCCTTTCCTGTTCACCTTGTACACCGCTGATTTTCAATACAACTCAGAGTCATGCTGCTTACAGTTTTCTGATGACTCTGCAGTTGTTGGATGTATAAACGGAGGACGGGAGGAGGAGGAGTACAGGGGGCTGGTGGACAGATTTGTGGAAAGGCCGGCTCCATCATCGGCTGCAAGCAGGACAGCTTTGAAGCTGTGGTGGAGAGGAGGACCCTCAACAAGCTGCTATCCATCATTGATAACACAGACCATCCTCTCCACCCAGTTCTAGACAAACAACGGAGCGCCTTCTCCAAAAGGCTGAGACAACTCCGCTGTTCCAGGGACCGCTACAAGAAATCATTTCTTCCACACGCAATAAGATTGTAGAACTCCTCATCCCACTCTAACAGATAACTCACCAACAGACTTTTTAACTGACCGATGTCCGTTACTGCCTCTATTTGCACAATCACTATTATTATATTCTGCACATTACAATTTGCACAATTTGCTTTGTTTTGTTATTGTATATTATTTCCTTATCTTTGTAAATATAGATTTTTCTCTATATGTCAATATCTTCTATATATGCTTAATGCTGCAACATGATGCTGCATGAGTTCTCCCAAAGACCAGGAGGCGGGCCCACACCAGCCTGATTTTAAAATCTTGACACCAAATCAGTGCAGCTATCCTCGTTTCTGAGCAACAAAATACAATAATATCCTTAACCCCGGGCTTACACCGCTAGAGTCACGGCTCTGTTGCGTTGCGGGAGCGGACTAGCTACAGCCAATGGCTTAAGTGTCATTCCAAATATTTACTGACAAAAATCAGAAATTACAAAAGCTGAAAGCGCCCTGCCCTACTTTTTTTTTTTTTTTTATCGTTTTCTCGTGATAACGAGGTAATCAATAATGAAAAATGAAGTTTCCCACTCTCTCTTTCCCGCACGGAGACGCCGAAACTTCATCTGTTTTAAGTCTCTTTATTTTGTGGTTAACTAGAAAAAACAGCAGCAGAACAAAAGTTGTATTTAGTCTATTTGCTTTTATTATTTAATTAGTGGGGATACCTCAAACTCCTTCATTCTCTCTCATGCACACCAGCCCTCCTCCCTTTCTTTCCCCCAAACCTCCGAACAGCTGATTGACAGATCACTGCGCATGTTGTGTTCAATGAACTCTGGGCATTAACTCAGTCCGCTACTATGCTTTTGACATTTTTATACAATCCTCAGAAAAAGCAGTTTTTCAGGAAAAAAAAATGTCGAGACTATTTAATCCCTCGATTTTATAAGGATCAGTTCTGGGGTTCAATGTTTTCTATGATAAACTGCTTTGTTTTGCTGCCGGTATCCAGAGGTCAGTGAACGCACCATGCAGAAACGCTCGGCAGACCTGAATCCTGTCAATCTGTCAATGTTTGTTGGGGGTTAAAACAATGATTAAAACCAAAAATATATTTCCCTCCTCCATCTTTGTCCATTTTCCAACATTTTGGAAATAGCGCCAGGGAGCCACAAGGCAGCGCTTAAAGAGCCGCAGGTTGCTGACCCCTGAGTTAAGGAGATGGGAGGTGTGAAAGGATTTGTGTGTCGGTCTCAGCGAGGGAGGGCATTATTTATCTTATGTTTTACATTTTATTGTGATTGTCTTTTATTTTCATTTGTTTTACTTCGTTGTACAGCACTTTGTGTTATCTTTCATGTGAAAAATGCTCCATAAATAAAGATTGATTTGATTTACCAGTTTTCATAAAGTTTACCGTAAACTTTTTTAAAATTTGGATTTTATTCATTATATTAGAAAGTTGTTTTTTTTTTTTAAACATCTTAAGCCTTTTTAACAACATCAGGATCCAGTGAATCTGTTTTTACGTTTCTTTTAAATAAAGTTCCGTCACGTGACCCGGAAGTGAAAACAACTCGAGACGCTAGCTAGCATGTTAGCAGCGTTAGCTCGTACTGAGAGGACGGCGGTGTTTCGTTGGTTCGTTCGTGAGGTTTCTACAGAGATGTAGCGATACGTGGTTCGGTTCCGAACAATCCTCTTTAGCTAAAGTGTCGTAAATGAGTGAATAAGTGTTGAACGTAAAGACAACGTGGCTGTGATTGAGAGACTAGCAGATGATCGGAGCTGCTGCTGTTCAGAGGACTTTGGTGTTTGTTGGAGTTGCAGGAACCATGTCTTCCCTTCAGTCTCTGAGAGAGTTGATCAGCGAGCGACTAGCTGCTGCTGCTGAAGAAATCTGCAGACTCTGTGAAGGAACCATCGTCCAGTACGAGCAGGAGCTCTGTCGTCAGCGCAGACTGCTGGATATCTGCTGGAAACCACAGCTTCAGCTCCACCACATAGGTATGTCACTTCTTCTTCATCTACCAGAACATTCTGGTCCAGGTTCTAGTGGACAGATGAAAAATCTTCATCAGATTTGATTGGATTTGGTCTTTTTCAGCTGCTGTTTCTCTCGGGTTTCTTTCTTTCTTGAATGAGTTAAATCTTCTTTCTGGGGATGTCCCGGTCAGGTGTGTTTGGACTTTGAAACCCAGAAACATCCCAGAGGTTTAATTATGGAGAGAAAATAGACTCACTATTATTTGTGCATGCATAATTCTTGATTTGTAACTAATATAATAATTTTTTTGCAAAAGTAAAAAAAACAACAAATTTTAAAAAATACAAAATGCAATTTACACACGCACAAATCAAAATTACAACAGCCTGAAACGAATTACTCAAAAATATATTTTTAAAATACGCACGGATCACCTCTTACACAAGCACACAGCCTAAGTTACGCACAAATCTACCGTGAGACTGTTTTCACGTCTCACAAATTCATCCGTGAGTGATGCGTTCAAGTACCACCAGAAAGCTCCTTCACCATAGTTTGTCAGCCGTTTTAAACTTCGATTGTGAATAACATCCGGTAAAACTAGACATTTTCCCACTTTCTTAAAAATATATTCTCAATATTTAATATAAAAAGTATAAATAAGCGGTTTTAAAACACTTATACTTTTAAAAATAAGAATATTTCAAATCCAATGTAAACATGTGGACACGTCAAAACTCTGTCAAAGCTCGACTAAAAAGATGTCTGTCTGTGTCTCTGCTGCAGAATTCTTCTGGATTCAGCAGAAAATTCAACACTTTACGGTTTTAACCAAAGAAACATTAAAAACCAACAGAAAAAAGTGATCATAAAATAGACATTTCTAATGATGAATATTTCTGATCTTTAGATCATTTGAATCTGTATTCTGCTGTTTTTCTGTCTCTCCTGACTGAACATCATTGATCTGAACTGCTGCTGTTTTCATTCATCATGAAGTTTAACGTATATATCATGTTCCTTTGCTATGCCGGAGTCAAGTCACTGCACGCTCAACAGCAGTTACCGTGACAACGCATCACACAGAATATCACATAGTCCACTTTTTGTGAATAAAACCACAAATATCCACAAAATCCAATGATTTTGAATCTGATCGGACCCAAAAAAAACCTGATCAGGACATCCCTAGTTCTCAACATCTCTGTGTCTCTGCTCTCTTTCTAGTCCTTCAGAACTTTTGTCCGTCCAGTGGAACTAGTTTCTTGGTGTTTGACACTGAAGTCCTGTCAGTGTCTAAAAGCCCCCCCCCTCTTGTGTTTGTGTCCCTGCAGTCCTCCCCCAGCATTGGTTGACTGAAGAGGATCTCTGCAACCAGCAGAGGAACTTCAGAGTGGACCAGGAGAATCCAGAACCTCCACAGACTCCAGAAGAACTGCAGGATCCAGAACCTTCTCTGATTAAAGAGGAACCAGAGGAACTCTGCATCAGTCAGGATGAAGAGCAGCTGGATCTGAAGCAGGAGACTGAAACTTGGATGGAGATTCCTACTTTGGAGGAACATGTTGACAGTGAAGCAGATGGAAACAATCAGCAGAACTTGAATGAAACTGATAGTCTGGATGAAGAAGAAAACCAACATGAAGAATCAACATCAACTCCAGATGAAGAGACAGAGCCACAGAACAGAGATCAGAGGAAGAGAAGAGACAGAAGTCAAGTCCAAAGTGTGGCCAGCTCTCACATGTCAGAAGGTCAGTGTGACTCTGAGCTTCAGCTCCACTCTATAGATATGGTCACTAGAGAGTAAATAAATAAGTGTTACTGTAACTCTTAAAGAGTTCATTTTAACTCTGAGCCAGTGAACATACGGTCCTGACCTGAACAGTGTTAAAGTGACTCTGAGCATAGAGTTACGATTTCAGAGTTAACTCTTTTGGGTGCTGGGAGTGGGGCGGGGCCACAGGTCCTTTAAAACGGTTAGACCCCACTCTGAGAGAATCACCAGGTCCAAGACATTTACAGTTTTTCTTAGTGTTATGGATTAAATGGTGGACTGTATCACTGATTCGGGTTTGGGTTTAACAGTAATCAAGATGGTGTGCCGGTCAGAGCACAGGAAGGTAAGAAGAGATGAGGCTCCAGTTGGAAGGTGTTCTTAATTTATTCCAGTGCTGAATAGTATTGCAAACACAGTCTGTAATGACAAAGGATGTCTATTATAATTACATAAAAGGCATAAAAATACTTAATGTAACTAAATAAAGGTATAAAACAAACAAGGGAAAACGACTGCATCGTCACAAGCCTAGAGTCCTCATATCAAATAAAATAAATGAGCAAATCTGCTTTAAACCCAACTTAAATATCATTTCCCAATAAAACGGACAAACAGCGACCTCTAGTGGTCGAGAAATTACTGCAGGGAAAGAGGAGAAATGCACGTAACTCCCGCGGTGCATTAAGCGTCATAAAATCTAAATCCAGCCCTACAATTATTTCTTAAAACAAAGGAAACGGAAACTTACTTTTAGTCAATTACTCAAATACTCCAAATACAGCAACTGGGTTGAACAGAATCTAAAACTGGACAGGATTTCTCTGCTGACTCCGGCACGAGGCAAACCGAAACTCACAGCATGAACGGACACAAACCACCGAAGAAGAAAATGCGCTGTCGCATTCAGTGACAGCATCACAGTGGGCTGAGCCTTTGTAACACTTAGCATCAGTTTTTTAAAAAGTACAGTTATTTTAGAATATTTGTTGTAACCTTTGTCATGTGTTCTGTGAAAAACCTTATCAGGTTCTGATCAGCAGAAATCTGCAGGTCTCCAGAGGTAGATACCCAGAAATCACACACAAACACACAAGGCTATGATGCTAGAATAATTACTTTGGCTTTTATTATTCCCCACAGAGCATAGCAAGTCAAAACAATCAACTACATAGGTGAAGCATTCAAATCACTCTTACCGCTGATATGGGAGATGGGAAGTCAACATAACCCCGGTAAGGACAGCTTCGACTTGGCTGGTGTCGTACATGACCATCCAGCTGACTTCAACGATTCTAGCAACGTCCCGTCTTTTATACATTGAAATAAAAAAGTCCTCCCCCGGGAATTGAGAGGTGTTTCCCAGAGGAAATAGAAAACGTCACCCTGTGGGAGAAAAAAGTCTTCCCTGGGACCCAAGAGGTGTTTTCCAGAGGAATAGAAAACATCTACATTCGCACAAGTGTTTTCTATGTGAAGCGGCTAAGCAGAGCAGAATAACATGTTTACATTCCAGAGGCTTCTCCTTCAGAAGCTCAATGCAGGTGGTGTGACTCGGCTCCAGAATGGTCAGATCAGAGCACACACACAAAATATATTTCCTTTACATCATGGAAATAATAAAAGCACAAAGAATGATTGCTCATTTTCAATAGAATTTATTGAAAAGTTGCATTGTGGGATACTTTAAAGTTGTCCAATGAGGTTCATCTGCTGTGCCAGGTACCCCATTTCACAATCAAAGTTCACATTGCTCATTTAGAATAACATGCCACAGAAACAGTGGAGTTGTGTAACTGCACATTCTTTACCATCACGAAACTCCAAGTAAACAGAAAAATAAAAATGATCAAAGAAATGGTTTCAGGGGTACTGAAAGATAAATCCACTGACATCAGATTAACTGGTGATAACTTAATAACTTCAGGCCTTTAAAACATTGACCTCATGTTTACATGAAATGACGATATGAATGATGTACAAGTCAGTCTCAGTTGTGTTGTATTTCCATACAGATAGTCCACTAATCTCTGATGAATGTGTGTAATTAGTCCACACATCGGGTCATGCGTCGACTGAATGTAAAACGCTCTTCTTACACGGCTCTAGAGTGCGACCAATCCGCATTTCTGACTGGATTTTTCTATATTGCGCCTCCTTCCTCCTCCAGAACATTCTGGTCCAGGTTCTAGTGGACAGATGACTGCTTGTGTAACTGGACCAGAACTCCGCGCTCCTCATGATCTCCAGAACCCAGAGACCTTTTATAATGAACAACCAAGGTGTTGACGTCACCATTATTGTTATTCATTATTCTAACTTTTTATATACAAAATTAAAAATTACAAATCTATTTCCATTTGGAACATTAAAATCTAAAACAAAATGCTGAATAGGAACTAACAAATAGAAAAATATAACAAAATCTGTATATATATATATATAAGTGTATATATAAATATATGTAAAATAATAATAATATATAACATCTAAAAATATAATACTACACTTAAAGTAACAATAAAAATCTATAAATATTAAAATAAAATAAAAGAATAAAGGAAGCAAAGTTGTTAATTCAAGTGAAACAATAGATAACTTAAAAGTTTTGTAGCTTTTATTTATCTTTTGTAGGGATTTATACAAAAGCCTGAGATTGTTTTCCTTTTCAGAAAACAACATTTATAAATAAAAAATATGTATCGATGAATTGTGTCCTTCACAAATCTCATTTGAAGAGAAATTCAAAACCTCCAACAATCTGAACCAAATATGAATGGAAGGTAAACAGATGGAATTTTTTTTTTTCAGAACATTTGTTATTCTCTGTGATTTCATTGTAGCGTTCATGACCTCAAAGTCATTGACATTCGTCCCGCCTCCTCTGTAGGTTTAACTCTGTCGTTTGTTTGTTTGTAGGGCTGGGCGATATGGGATTTTTTATATCACGATATAGCTTTTTACATATTGCGCGATAACGATATTTATCACGGTATAAACCAAATAACTATATTTGAACACTTTGTGGCTCAAGAATGAAATGTAAATTCATCAGCAGGTTGTTTAAATTTAAATATTTATTTCCTATTACACTAATTATAACAGATCCAATGGAAATTATGCAACTAGTTTTTTAATAACCAAGAGTATATATATAAATGAACGAAGCTGAAAATTAAAACAAAAGATTTCAAGTTTCAAAAGTTTATGAAATAGATACTAAACTGTTTCTTCAGTTCCATTAAAAATCAAAGCATTAAGTCTACAAATAAATTCTAATGTTTTCAGGGTTCACATAACAAAATTGTATTAATGAACTACAAATTATTTTTGTTGTATTTAGTAGGTGTAACGGATCACAAAACACACGGCTTGGATCGGGTCACGGCTTAAAGATCACAGTTTGGATCATTTTTCGGATCAGTAATAAGTAAAAAAACAGAAAGAAAAAAGAAGATAAAAGCCTAAAATTAAAATACTTAAAAGCATTAACACACACATTTTGAACTTTGAACATAAACAAAACATGTATTTTCTGATTACATGTACATGTCTGGAGAGAGAAAGGAATGCTTAATATGATATCCCACCAAATTAAACTGCAATTTTGAAATTAAACTTTCATTATTTTTGGTATTAATTGTTGTATTGAAACTAACTGTGGCAACATTTAAATATGTCAAATAAGTATTATTAACCATAGTACATGTCCAGGTGACGCACTGCCATACCCGCGTTTTTTCTGGTTAATTTTGACCCTAACGGCTTGCTCTACCTTCCCCTGTCGGCTCTTGCCATCTGGGTGCAGGAGTGCGACAGCGGCCGCTCCTCACTGGAAGGTCTCCTGAACTCAGACACGGAGATGTGTGCCGATGTTTTTATTCAGCTCTTCAAAATAAATCAATCTCTCGGTATCCGCGTTCTTCACGAAGAGTTCCAGAAAAGTTTTGACGGAAGCTTCTTCCACACGCAGCGGTGCTTCAGAGCAACAGACTTTCTGATGAACGACAAGCATCAAATCTGACGCTTTTTAAAACTAATACAGTGTACAGTAAATTAATTGGACGCCAAATGCAGTCAGCTTGGACAGAGAATTGATTGTAATGGGGGCGCGAGTTACACTGAGGCACCGCGGGTTTCTGAGAGAAGTCGGCTCGTGCGCGTTTGTTTACCTTTCATGCAGAGAAGGACGCGGAGTGGAGTCCAAAAAATGACCGAAATGAGAGCTAATAAACACAATAATTAGATACAAACACTTACTCGCCCTGTGGTGACTAACTCTCTAACTTTTACTCGTCAAATAGGAGAAAATGTTCGCTAGCAAGTGTTTTTTGCGAACCCTTCAAAATAAAAGTCTATCGCGATAGGCTCATTCTTCTATTGAAAAAAATTTCTATCGGGATATCAATAATTATCGTTTTATCGCCCAGCCCTATTTGTTTGTTATTTCAGATCAAATCTTTCTGTTTTTGATTCATCTTCTTCATGTTTGTGTGGAAATAGCTTCTGCATATGCAGGGAAAATTCAGCTTGAAATGCTCTTCATTTATGTTAATAGAATTCAACCAAACATTGAAATGTTTCATTACAATGAACTGTTTTAAATCTTTGTATCTATTACAGACTGAATATTAGTATCACATTTATTCTTGTTAATCTTTTATTCTAAATATTGAATTCAATTGTTTATGGAAATATTCTTGTTTTCTTGATGTCATGAATTGTTCTAATTTCACTTTCGTTCATATTTATCTTTAGCTCTGAAGCTTGGGAGAACAGAGACAGTGTTTTCATTGGGCAGTGGATCGTTTCTGCATCTGATCTATTTTGTGCGGGAGCCTCGACTGTTCTTCATCAATTCTAGCAGGAAGTTACATCAAGATATTTGAGAAAATCGACTGATTTTCAAAATAAAACTAACTTTTCATGATAAAACGCCTCGATTGACAGATGCAATCATGTTTTTGTATCTAAACAGACTTTAGAGATGAAAATAAACATACAATCGCAGCGCACAAAATCTAGTTTTTGTCTCTGTAAAAAAATCTAAACATGTTTTTTTACTGGACAGATTATTACATCATTTTACCAAGAAATTTACATGGATGTTGTGTTATAAATATCTTGAATTCAAACAGAGAGGAAGTCACAACATAAAAACAACCTCTGATAAAAACTGTTTTACCCCCAAATAATTCTTTGCTCTCTGGTTTTCTATGAATATTTCTATGAAGAGTTTTATTTTTCATCACAAATGAGTTTTTTCTTTTCTTTAGCAGCTAAAAAGACTCTTGTCAGTCACCTGATCCAGTGAACCAGATTAGGAGACTAAAAGTCTTTACTAGATTTTTTAAGACAATAAAATAGCATAAAATCAATTAATAAATAGTATGAACATGTCTTTATTGTCTTCTAACTGTAAACTCAAAACATGCAGAGAAAACAAGAACAGATTTAGCAAAAAAGACAACATAACAAAAAAGAGCTTTAAACATTTTAATCTTTTTAATATTTGCCATGATATCACTGACAGTA